>VMDR010013125.1:0-25462 GCA_007922815.1 Macrotus californicus | reverse complement strand
AACAGAGGACTGGAGTGAGCACTATACTGAGCTTAGGGAACTAATAAATTATATAAAATACTCAATAAGACATAAAGATCTTGCTTATAGAAAGAATAAATAGAAGTTTGGAAGAAGTCTACTGTGCAAATGAGATAATTTGACATCGCTTCTGAATTTAAGGGTAAAAATAATTACATGATATGGATAGAATAAATCTGACAATGGACAACTAGCAGATTACCCAAGTGAGAACATGAAAAATCAGAAAAGACAGGTGACTGCTGCTTCCCAGACAAAACTACTGTTAGCAATAGTTGAAAAAGACAGTGGCCATTTCCATTCCAAGCTGAGTGATGAAGTATGAGCCAGGCCTGAGCTGTAAGAACAAATACGGAAGCTGGAACTTGACTCTTATTTACTGAATTTGGCCAGGTCCTTGGCAGCAGAAATCATCAGTGAATTCTATCCGTAGAAAGACATGACTCTGCAAAAGAAATTGGTTCAAGAACATGAATAGGAAGAGAAAAAGCAGAAGCTATCAGCAACAGAGGAAGTGAAGACTTATAAGCAGAGATTTCATGAAGTAAAGAATGAATTATAGGAAATAAAGGAAGGCTATAAAACCAGAGTGTTCTTTATGATAAGAAATCTCATGATAACTGATACTGTTCATGCTTCAGAGTTTTTACTTGAAAGATGATGCAAACTGTCAGCGTGAGATAAAAATTACTAAAAATTAGTATAATGGTCATTCTTTAAAGATGTTTCAAAAAATCCAGCGCAGAGGTCAAGGTCAAAACCCAGATCAAGGTCATTAAATCACAGCAAGGTGTCTTAAGCCAAGTCAGTTCCTTCGGCCCACAACAAATATTGCTGGAGCACTCTACTCCTCACTAGTGAGGTACTTTATCTACCGGTAATAAGGCTCTTCTCTAAGGATAGATATGTGCCTAGCAGTAAACATACACCTACATACGGGCCTTTCCATGGTCTTAGGGAGTGGGTAGTTATTGAAGGTGTTTAGAATACTCTTATCTGGTTTATCATATAAATTACTTGTCAATTCTACTCTATTACTTGGATCTGTTCACTCTTCTCCACTCCTACTAGTATTTCAAGCTGAGCTTATACATAACCTTTCTGGGTACTCTGAGAAGAGCTTTTTTTATTAGGATGTTATTTGTATTTAAAAATATTTTTACATCTTATAAACATTTACAATTGAGCGCACAGGAAGTGCTTGAGAAAAGTTTCAGAATTGATCATTGGCAGGGTATTTTGCTTTGTTTTGTTTTTTAACTCTTGCTTTCTATTTCAACACACATTTCAGGTTGTGTCTGCTGCCTGAAATAATAATAATATTAAGTTATTATTATTACTATAAGGACAGGAGGAAAATTTGAGAGATGATGGAGCTGTCTATGGCCTTGATGATGGTGACAGTTTCACAGATGTACACTTATCCCAAACTCATCTAGTTGAAAACATTAAATGCAGACAGCTTTTTACAAGTCAATCATATTTCAGTAAAGTGGTCTTAATTAAATAAAAGAAACAAAGGAAAGGCTCCAACCTGGGTGACTGTGCTCAGGTACGCTGTCATAAACACCTGAGACCAGGGAGGGATGTAGCCATGCACTACGAACATGGCCTCCCGGTCACTGCTGACACGGGCCCTTAGGGAGTTAACTCCTGGCTGAATCTCTGTTAAAGGAGGCAACGAACACATATATGGAAGAACACGAACTAGGAGTGCAATAAATATCAGCCCCCTTTTTTGCTTTATTTGTATTTTTGTATGTAGTCATTAAGCGATCATAACATATTTGAGTATCAGTAAGAAATGCTGAATATCTATGCAAATAAAAGTGTGGGAGATGAACATTACCACCTAACTGTGGTATTAAAAGGCAATTCAGTGTGATGGAAAGAACAGGGCACAAAGCGGTGAAAGGTTTTCACTAATGTGGAAATTGAGTGAACTTCCAATTAGCTTCTTTGATTTTAGTGTGCTAAAATTCTGGTAAGTAGCACTAACTCAGCCACGTTTATATGATTATTGTGAAGATGAAAACTATAAAATACCATACACGTATGTTAATAGCATGTTTTCTTTGTTTTTACTAGTTACTGTGAAGCTTTTTCACTATATCCATGCTATATTACTTTATTTGTCAGTAAAATAGTGAGACTTCTATACAATTTGACACATCCTAATGCAAAGCTGAAACTTCTTACAAGTTTAATCTCCAAAGAAACAGAGATTCCTTAAGGACATCAGAGAAAATGCCATAAAATACCTCAAACACAGTATATACTCCAAAAAGTAAATACTCTTATCCAGAGTTCTGAAGGCAAAGGACAGAGCAGGAGGCTGAGCTTGTGGTCAGGGAGATGAAGAGTGAGTCAGAAGCAGCCAGCAGAGAAGGCCCAAGGACAGATGCACACTGAGGTGGGGAGGCCTACAGGAGAAATGTGTGTACACCCAGCACATCTCTCTACCCCACTGGATCCCAGGAATAGGTCTCCAACAGCTGCAGAAGGCTCTAGGGAGGGAGGGCCCTGTCTGGGCACAGAGGAGACAGGGATCATTCTTTCTGAACCATCCTCCCCACCCTCCAGCTACTTTCAGAAGACTAAACCAGATTTACCTTCAGATCTTCTGGATTAACCTTACAAATAGGCACAGATTAATTTCAGAGCCTTCCCCAAGCCCCCCGCACCTGCTTGCTTGCTGAATGCCTGAAATTCTTTCAATATAGACCAGAGCCTTTCACTCCACAATTAGAAGCAAAAGCTATATAGCCAATAACTGGTAGAAGTAAAATATTAGCCAAAATGTGTTTTCTCCATACCCACGAAATGTCTGTACTACAACATACCCAGGAGGTAACAACAGGCCAGTTTTTCACACTGCGCTTCACACCGAACCATCTGAGCAGCTCCAATTTGTCATACTGAGATACAACCATTTGCAGTAAAAGTTCACGGCTAACAAGAAGTTTATAAATCAATGATTCATATTTCTGCAAATGCAAAATTGAAGTGAAAACAACCTGCTGAAGGTCCCACACAACAAAGGCTAGCTTCCTGACTCTACGCTCAGTGCTCTTTGACTTCCCAGGCTGCCTCTGCATTCTGAGCTCACACTCCGTGGACTGAGACTGGACACCGTCAGCACACACAAGCTTCACTTTATCGAGAGCCTGACTCGTATTTTTCTGACCTGCCTACTTAGGCAGATGTATTCTGATTGATTGTTACTGTCTCCCACTAGACTGGGAGCTTTTGAGGGTAGGAATTTTCTTGTTCATCCCTTATCTCTTAGCAACTGGCAGAGGGTTTATCACTTGAACCTTTAAAGCACAGGTGGTGAACACAAGGCCCGTGGGCTGAATCCGGCCCTCCACCTTGTTTTATCCAGCCCAGACCTTGTTTCTACCCAGCAGCAGCGCTGAGCCCCTTGCCCTTAGTTAAGGAGTAGTTACATCTATACAGTTCTAAAGTTACATTCGGCCCTTTGAAGGCAACCGCGAGGCTGATGTGGCCCCCGGTGAAAGTGAGTTTGACACCCCTGCATGCTGTCTCTGGGCCGTTTGAAGCCTGCCTACATCATTTCATACCACGCTAATTTTTAAAAGAAATAACTTTTTTTAATTCGAGAGATTTATTTCACAAGATATTTTAAATCAACCTGTAGAGTCCACTATACGTAACACAGGGTCGCTTGTTTTAAATATCTTTTATTTGTGTGTTTTTGTTTTAAACCTCTTGGGTTTCTAATCTCCACAGAATGTCAGTTTATAAAAGCAGGTTTATCATAATAAATGTTAGGTATTAATTTTACAAGAGCCATGCTACCAAACTCTCACTAGACAGTATTATCAGATATACGGTATTTATTTTAAAGGCAATGAGTTCAATTGAAAAGTTGTGAAAATATTTTTCCCTTTTTTTAACAACACAAGAGACATACCTGCTGTTTCAGGGATTCCATTGTAACATGTTATTTAGACAATAAGAAATAGAGAAATAGTTTGTTAGAAAAATAATTCATCACTATTTCAGTTACAAACGACAAAAATGAAGTTGCTGAAGTTTTATTTTCATGCTCTAACTAGGCCATTATCATAACTTTAATAAGGTTAGAAATATCTGTAAGGTACTCGCTCTCTAATATTAGTAATTAGAGTGTCAAATTTCTAAAGGGGATTTGAAAAATCAAATAAAAAACCATATCTTTAAATTAATTTTATGAATATTCTTTTCACAAATATACTTATTTTCTAGCTTTCACACCAGAACTTTTTGACAATTTTGAGTGAAACATAAAGCATGTGAAGGAACTGTCCTCAGTAAATGGGACTGAAAGGCGGTGGCTCCCGAAGGCACTTTCAAAGCCTCCCTCCAGCGGCTAATGGACGAGCGTGTTGACGGCGCACACGTCAGGCTCCCTGAGCCAGCAGGGGGACATGTGTGCACAGGTTTCAATGCAAAATGCAGTGCTTCCTCGGGGTAGCAGCCAAAATGGTATGGAAGTCACTGGTTTAGAAGGAACTGGACTAGTTATTTCAAAATACACTTCTCGTTAGGAGAGTACTTAGGTGGCAAGGTGTGACCTTCTGGAAAAGTATGTTTTTATCTGTCTTATAAAATACACTGTTCTCATAAAATACCGTTTTATCTATTTATATACTTTTCCAGTTTTAACAATTTCTATGAAGTTTTAAAAATAAATAAACACACGTAACTTATATCAGAACTGTGCTTAATCCATTTCTCATTATTTGATCATTAGAGTTATTTTTAGCTGGCTCAGTGTCTAGCCCTTGTAGAAAAGGCCAGTGGGCAAACGTTGCCTTGTAACGCCTCTTCCGGGTCATCTCAGAGTAAGGTCTGTGCCAGCTGGTGCTGAGCTTAAAGGAAGCATTTCAAGTTTCCCCAAATATTAACTGATACTTATCAATTTTTACAGCTAGGGGAAAACGATCATATTTACAAGACAATTGGACACTCTCACAAGAACACACTGGAAAACTACTGCACTTAAACAAGAAAAGAAAGGGATTTCCAAACCAAGCGCAAAGAAACATTTCTGGGCTTCATGCAGATGGTTTGTTTCCAAAAATGGAATTCCAGCAAATGAGGAATTGCCTTTGTTGCTGTTTTCAATATTTAGATAATAAGTATAGCAGAATATCCAACAGAACCTGTTCAAGCTACACAGAGCTCAGGGTTGCAGCGCACCGACTTTAACGAGATCTGATGGGGCTCGGTTGGTATTTCTATCATTCTCCTCCCACACATGAAGTGTTTCATTATGACGGTACCACAGTGTTTTACCCGTGATCCTACAGGAGATTTTTCATGACAGATCTTTTTATTTCTATTTGCAGGGGAGGGGGCTGCAAAATGTCAGAGAGCAGGGCTGAGAAATAGGAAAGACGTGTTTTTTTGTGAGAGTATATGCTGTAACAATAGTGCTTATTACACATACAATGTAATACATTAACCTTTAAAAAAATTTAGTTCCCAAGCCTGCAGAAAAATTTTAATGAGCTCTCTAGATTCCATGTTTCCAACAGAATGTAGAACGGTAAAAAGATCTTTTAAACAGGATTTTTCGGAAAAAAAAAAAACAGAATAACAGGGATAAAAGATAATGGTTGAATATAGTTTGTCGTATGCTCATTATATTAAATAATCCTAATTCTTAATTTATCACAGATTGAGATGATTTTTCTTATGGGAAATGGAACAAGTGTGGGCCAGTAGAAACTGGGATTTGTTTTCATTAACAGCTTTGCAATGTCATAAGCCTTTGCCAAGCTGCTGATGGATGAACTGTTCACAGTAGCAGCACATGCACCACTTACACACATGTAAATGACCACATCTCTTTAAGGTAGTGTTAAGTGAATTTCTGAAAATGTCTATTGCCTAGGTAGTCACCAATAGGAAAAATAACCATAATACAAATGGTTTAACACTGAAAACTGGTGATGGAGAATGAGTAAACAAAAAGTCTAAATGAACACCAGAATAGGAGTAGAAATGTTTAGGAGGGAAAGGGCAACATGGATGTCTAAACGGGATGAACAGGTGTGACAGCGTGGGTGTACTAAAACAATCAGAGCAGCAGTGAGCGAATAATGCGCTCTGTGGGAGCCAGCAAACCTGATGACCCCATAGTGTCAGGGGCAAACAAAAAACAAACAAAAAAAACACCTTGGATATAATAAAAGAGATAATGATGAGAGCTGATATTTATGAGTGTTCCCCACTCCTCTGGCCTTTGGTACGCACTGTTCATGCATCGTTTGACTATTTATATTAGTAGTGGGATCACAAAACAATTTTGGAAGGTGATGATACAGAGAGGTTAAGGGACTTGCTCACCATCACACATCTAGAAAGTAATGAGGTACGGACTTATACCCAGCAGTCTGACTCCTGAACTGTAAATTATACAATGAAAGAGTTGCTAATTACTGAGCACACTATGGATCACTGAATTTTCTGATGCAAACACACAGTGCTGCCATTAAGGAAAACAGGAGCTTTAAATAGACTTAGCAATAGGTTCATGAGCATTGGTGAAGGCCTCTGTTTACAATCTAGTTTATAGACTTATTTTTAGCTTTTCATTTTAAATGTAAAATAATCCTGAGAAATTGCTGGCCAGAAGTTAATAAACTTTTATTTTACAAAGCTAAAAATGAACTATCCTCTCTCTACCCACCAAAAACACTCATGGTTAACCCAGGGAAATGTGCTTAGCACATATTTATGTACCTGCCTAGTTAATATACTCTTATGCCACGATGCCTGCTTTTAAATATTAGTGTTAGTAAGGACATTTGACATGAGATCTATTCTCTCAACAAAATTTTAAGTGTACAATACAGTAATGTTAACTATAGCACACACACACACCAGTTTTAACAAGTCTGTTTCATATGTTTAGAGTGAGACAGATAAAATATTCATCTTTTAGAAATAAAGAATAGTGTCTGTCTTGTTTACTATTATGTTCTCAGTGCCTGACACATAATGAAATGTTAGTTAAATGAACGGCTATTTTTTAAACAGCTGAAACAATGATACCTGTAGTATTTCTTCTGATTAGAAAATAAAAAGACAGCAGAGTACAATTTTTGAAATTCGCCATATGGACATATGTTTGATCTTGATTCTTCAATATATTAGCTGTGTGACTTTGGGCAGCTTAACCTGGCAGAATCTATTTCCACATCTACAAAATGGAGATAATACCTACCTCACATAGATTAGGTCTTTTCTCTTCAGCTCTGAATTCTTACTGCTCTCTCTCAAATTCACCTGCATACATCTACTAGGGTAATCATTTTAATATACTTTCATCATGTAACTCCCATGATCAATAAGTTTCCATAAATATGGGAAGAAGTACTTACAAGACAAGATTTTCCCACTAGGAAATCCTGTTCCCCATATTTCCCAACCCCAAGTCTCCATGCTAGGCAAGTCCCTTTTGCCTAATTCCTAGTTTTTCATCATTCTTGTCCTCTCCTTACTTAAATTTAACTTTAAAAAGATACAATATAGAAGTGACAGTCCTGTCTCCCTCACCATGTACTTGATCCATTTTTCCCCTCCAAACTTTTTCCCAACATACCCATGAATTGATATAGATTCTGCCTTCTTGCAATATCACTACCAGTTTGATAAACACTTTAATAGCGTTGTTAAGTAAAAATACACATTTTTTTACAATTATTCTTGGCTTTCTGAATAGCAGTATCATTCAATACTTCAAACCACTGTTTAAGGAGGAGCTGCTGTTTGCCCATATACAGAACTAATTTGCTCAATGCTATGATGTATTTGAAATGTCCATATACATAAAAAGTGCACTACAAAACATCAAATTATCTTGTTAAGCTAACTAGAACAAAGTACAGTTCAGGTCAGGGTAACTGTTGGCCTCCCATAGAAATGCTAACATGGGTGATCTTTACCAGAAAATCAAGTCCCATTTGGCCATTTAAAAAGATACTTGAAATCTCCTAACCACCCGACTGAGTTTCAGTGCCTCCTTCAAAATACACACAGTTGTTTCCTTACAGTTAAATCTCAGATTCATTCTGACAGGAAAATTCCCTAGGATACAAAACACTATGAGTAGATTTCTATGAATAAAATGCTTCCCCATATGATTTCATAATAACTCTGGCACTTCGCTGCTGCTATACACATCACACAGCGAGCAAATATTTTCCAAACTGCAGAAGGAGCAATCCAAGACATACAATTTTAACTTTGGGGTTGAACTAATTTTAACTATTAGTTCCTTTGTTGTATAGGAACTAATAAAAAGTAAAAAAAAAAGAAAAGAAATAGAAAGGCTTTTATTTTTGTAGACATACATTCTTAGAGCCTTAAATAATAAAGGAAACATAAACCAAAACCTTGGCTCTCTATCAGGCATCCTTTGTTCTAACCAAGATGGGAACCTCAAAGCATGCCAAGGTCTAGATGTGTGTCAGAGGCCAACAAGTAATATGTCTAAGGACTAATGGTAAATGCCAATCATCCTTAAAGGACTTATGAAAGACCCCTGATAAAGCAGACCAGGAACTCTGGAGCTAATGATCAGGGGTGAAAGTTCAAGAGTTATACAATTTTAGGTTATGATAGAGAGAGGGTAGTTTCAAAGTATGATTTGAATTTTTTATTTTGCAACCTGTTCTCATAAGAGTTCTTTTTTTAAATAGAAGAATTTAAAATATGGTATCTTATTATGATACCAGGTAACATTAGAAGGAAAATATAAACTGTAGTAAATATAAAAGGAACCGTGATGCTCAGAAACAGAGGTGGTCCTATGAAATCTCTTTTATACTCCTCAGTAAAATGACTCACATTTTTAATGTAAGTCATAAATGGCATCATTAGGTATCTTTTGAAACTCAAAAGAAGATGTCTTGAATAAGACAATTTTATAAGTAAACTATATTTCTTACCCAAAGAGCTTTGTGTAAAATGTTCAATAGAATAAATTTTCATTTACAGTGAATCTCCATAGCTGTATACGAGCGTGAACAGAAACAAGGAAATCAGGATCTTAGCCCATTTTGACACTACTTATTCCATCATACCTATGCATATGTGTGACTTACTCAGGTCATACAGTATTCATCATCCTCCAAAACAAGCCTCCTCATTATACAGTCATTGAGAAATTTTCAAATTATATTGGTAGCTTTGAAGTTAGTCATTAATATTCAGTAAAAAAAAACACATTTCTATAAACAAAATAAATTCCTTAGATACTTGATTGAACTTGAATGTTCTCTGAATATCTGAATATATTGAGATAAAGATGGGCATACCTAAAAGAGCTGTTGAATTTGAAAATATTTTAATTTAAGGAATAAACAAGGATGCCTTATGCTATCAACACTGTGTATGTATGGTTCCTCCCTGAAAAGATCTCACAGTCTTGGTAGAGATAACAAGCCCTAAAACAAAAGCAATTAAAGAATAATGTTAGCCAGTACGCAATACAGTGCTATATTGTATATGGTTTTTGTTATACCACAGAAGCTCAGAGAAGAGAATTAGGAGAAGCTGATCAGAGAGGTGGAACTTTAGTTTGACTTTAAGAAGTAGAAATGAAAAGGATAAGGCAAGCTATGCAGTAAATCATGAAGAATGCAGCTAGCCAGGTGCACTGCAGCTAACCATGAGACACCTTCACTGGAATTTGAACTTCTCTTTGAAACAAAGCTGGATGAGTAAGATGGGTCTAGAATATAGAGGGCCTTAAAATAGGAGAAGTCAGGAAATTCTCCAGTAAGTAATAGGAAACCATCACAGGGTGAATAGTCAGGGAATGACATGAAGAAAGTGGTGTTTTGGGAGGACTAACCGAGCAGGAGTTACCAAAGCCAATATGAGTCTCTTACCAAAGCTAAGGCATAAAGTGATAAAGTGCATAGTGACAATGGGGACAAAAATTAGATAGTAAAAGTAATTTTGATTAAAAAGAACCAAGCTGGTATATTTAACTAGATGTAGAGAAGGAATAGGAAAGGTTGAAAGTCAAAGGTGGCTCCAAGGAGTAGAGCCTTATAGAATAAAAAATTGGTGGTACTATTTCAGCATGTTGGGGAGATAAAACAAAATGTCCCTCTATCATTAGCACAATAGTCAGATGTCAACCTTGGGCCTTGAAAACAGCATCAGAATACTGGCATGTCATTATGAATGAAATTCATTGCAGAGTCTTTAGTTTTTTCTTTCAAAATGTGATCCATAGACCTTTACAATTGAAGGTGCAAGCCCCAAAACCTGGAAAACATTGGTCTTGTACTTGAACATCTATAGCATCAGGGCCAGTTTCACAGACATAATTACAATGACCCGCCCAGGTGAAATGGATAATAACATGATGATGATGTTACAGAATCTCTGACAACAAAACACAAAACAGGAGAAACCTATTAGGGTTATTTGTATCTTTCTACTGATTCCCTTTAAAGTCTGGGAAATTCTTTCCAATATTTCCACTCACATACAATGAGTTGATTCTGGATTTTCATCAGTGGAATATTGATGTGCATTATCCCTGAAATAAGGAGACAGCAGGATTCATGGGTTAAGAACCAGAAACCTCCTACACCTCATTGTCATTGTTTTGCAGAATCTTAGACTTATCTGTAATATGAAGAGACTGTACTAGGGCTCCTTCCAACAATATGTTTTAATGAGAAACAAAAAATAATTCATTTCCTAACTAATGGCCACACTGCTCTACCTATGAAAGTAGTACTCTAGATCCCCCAAAGTAAATGCAAGAATGCCAATTTAATCTATTGATTTCACATCAAATATGCAGATATATCATTACATGGGTATAACGAGAGCAGTCACTGCTGTATTTTTGGGGATCAAGTGTGGAGGTCCTGCCTTGAGAAGGTAGAAGATAGAGGCAGAGGGAAGCTGTATCAAATGCAATGGTAGGAGAGTCAGCCAGAGCCCAGAATTCATTGACTTTTCAGAACTGTGGCAAGAACTAGGTAGCAGTATGAATGAGAGCAATGTGGTCTGCTTCTTTCAGGCACATCTAACCCCTAGGACTGATGGCTGCAGCTGAGAAATTCCATGGGGATTGAGGAGGGGAAGTGCCCAGGGCATGATGCAGGCAAACAAATCCCTCTGGAGTCCTAACCAATCTGCCTGAGTACACACAACCATGAAGCACAGTTGTTTGATCTTGCTACACACCCTGCCTCCCTCATGAAGAAATGTTCGGAAGTAGGATCACTTCCATTCAGTTGCATCACAAGCTGTAATAAATCAGCAGCCAGTCTTTGTTCACCTTTGTCAATTATAATCTTACCAGATAAAGCTCTACATTCCAGAAGAAAGTAAAAAATTGTGTTTTATAGGTACCTGACAGAAACATTTTATTGTATTTTTGTGCTATAAAATATTGATGCAGTAACCCAAATAATGCCAAGGGTTTATAAATACTTTTGTGTGTGTGCTGTATGGATTATAGGTATGTGTGTGTTTCAAGAATAAGTTGATTCTCAGTTTTATTCCTTAACTTCTATTCTATTGAATGAAATAACCCAAAATATTGAATATTAATTAAGAGGAAATCATATAAAGATAACTGCTAAATAACTTCTATTTTTATTTTTCTCCAGTTTGGTCATTAAGTCTAGATTTTCTGAGCCAAGATTGGTAAGGCCTTCTTTATGATGACAGATTAAAGTATTCACTATATGGCAAGGTTTTTCGTTTCACTGCAGCAACCAATGATGAAATGCAATATGGTCAGATTAAAGGTAGTACATAACTACCCTTTTGTAACAGTAATATCTTTGGTGAACCCACACATGCTATCAGTCATTTAAACCCAGAACCTCAAGCTGAGCAGAGTCCCATCAAAGTCTTCACATGTCCCACCTGCCCGAGGGTGATACATATATCATTTGAAGCAAAGCTTAGTGACAGCTGCAGAAATATACTCAATGAATTTAAAATAGGCAGCAATCTAGAATAATAGCAGCGGAAATATCTGAGCATTCACTTTTAAATAAATGGTAACACTCCAAATGCAGAGCTGATTTGCAGCTGGTACACATCAGTACTACCTCACTGGTTGTTAGTTGGCCAGTATTGCGGTCTCCCACCACAGCCACCACCAAGTACTTCTCTTCTTAAGACCCTGACCATCCAGGCTCCTACCTTGAATTCTCCTGAATCTCCATGCTAAAGAGGAAAGACCTGGCCCAGCAGGTGGTATATCAAACTCTATTCCAGCATGAAGGCTGGTATCTATACTGATTTTTCTGGAGCCTGTACCATACTGCTTGATCAATATTTTTAATACCATCTTACCCACCTCCATTATCATTATAGCACTTAATATGCTGTACTGTAATTTTTCCTATAGAAGTCAATTTCCATCTACTATTCTCAAGCACCAGAGAACAGAGGATCAGTCTGATTTATCTTTGAGCCCTAGTGCCTTGGAGAATGATATAATGTTAATAGATGTTTGGTGAATCTATGAATGAATGAGCTACAAAAGTCAAACTTCATTATGTCACTTTGAGAATATAACATGTACAAATACATTTATTCTCATTCTCATACAGCATTTGTGATTTCTTATAAGAATTTCCCTTTAGACACATGTAACCTTTAAATTTTCCTTGGCTTTCATATAGGTAGTAATGATGAACCAAAAATCCCAAGACATAACTCTTTTGAGTTACTTGTGCTTTATATCTTACTCCTGCAACTTTCCAGGAAGTGTAATAGGGTTTATGAGACCATCCTATGGGTATAGAAGTATAAAAAATTTTAAATCCTCTTTCATCGGACTTAGTATAGAAATTACCCTTAGAATGTATGTTCTTCAAGTATCTATACTTTCTGAATGTGTACGATTCCTGAGAGACTCCACGGAGACCCCAGACTCACCTCCCCCACTTTAATGGGCAGCCCCATCATGTAAACACACAGCAACTCTTTGACTCTCAGGAAAATAAACACTGAAAATGTTTTTTAATCTTCATAGCATTTTAAAATTAGAGTCACAGACTGTTTTTTAATGCTTTGGTGCCAAATGGTAACTTAAATTTTGTTTCATAACACTGGGGACCATTTAGGATATCAGGAAGCACAGTGGAAAAATCTCCTTACAGAAGAATATATTCTTCATCTCCTGGTGAACAATTTTTGTTTTCTTTTCCAAAGAGTAGTTTATGTACTATGTTTAGGCCACACTTGAAAGTAATATTTCCCTCATGAGACAGCCTTTGGCTTATGCTGATTTTTTGAGGCCAAGATTATGGTAATGATTTAAGGAGGGAAAGAAGCAAAATGGAATAGAAGGAAAAGTTGGAAGAAAAGGGATTAGAGAGGTGAAATTTTTCCCAATCTAATTTAACTCAAAGTATGTCTTAGGCAATAGAGAAGAGAGTCAGATCTTAAATAAAACCAAAGACACTGGGATAGTGTCCTCATCAGGCAAAGATTGTTGATATTTTATCCTGATGCACCAAAAGAATGCCAAAGGGTCCAACAATAATCTAAAACGGAAAACTTGTCTTCTAAGTTCAGGTCTTATTCTCCGATACCCAGAAGTCTACTGGGGCACGTGCTGCTGCTCTCAGCAGCTCCTCGAGGCCAGCTGTGCATATCTTCAGTAGCTTGGAAGCTGGCCAGTGTAGTAAGCCCCATGCTGGACTTGGAAAACTAATCCCCTCTATTATTGCTTTTTCACAGGTGGGACACCTGCCCTTTTCTTTTATCAAGGTCTTCTTAATGACATATTATAGGCCTCTCAAACTCAACACAATGTTTAGATCATTCTATTTGAATGAAAAAAATAAAAGCAATGGAGAAATACTAGTAATAGGTAAGTAGGATATTTAGTCTAAGGGCCTGGTGCACATGCAACAGATTTGTCATTTTTGACAGAGTAAAAGGGGAGGGGGGAGAAGAGAGAGAGGGATGGAGGGAGGGAGATGGACAAGGGCACTTTGTGCAAAACAAAACAGGCAGGCGCTCTGGGCTCTATGTAAATGAAATGCTCATACCTGCCTATGGCTCTGTTTTCTTGGGGGGTGGGGGGAGAGAACTGGGATGGCTTAGAAGATGTGGAAGCTGCTGACTTTTAAACATTTGAAAACTCATTTTATTTCTTTATTGTAAACTAGGCATACTGTTACTTACCGTAGACAGCTAAATTTTGAAAGATGCAATTTTAAGAAATAGAAGTAGGATAACTACATAACATGAAATTTAGAAAATTAGGAAAAGCATTTTTTCTTCTGGTCAAGATGGCAGCATAGGTAAACATGGGTCACCTCCTTGCACAATCACATCAAAATTACAACTAAATTATAGAACAATCATCACTCAGAACAATTAGAAATCAAGTAGAATGGAAGTCTGACAACTACAAAATTAAAGAAACTACATCCATCCAGACTGGTAGGAGGGACAGGACACGGAATGAGCTGGTACCACATCCACATGTGGTAGATAAAAATTCAGAAGGGATATCTTACGAGTGAGGAGTCACAGCCCCACACCAGGCCCCTCAGCCTAAGGTTCCAGTGCCAGGAACATAAGTCCCCACAACTTCTGGCTGCCAAAATCAGCAGGGATTGAATCAGTGGAAGAAACTTCTGGAGCCCTAAGCAGTTCTTTAGAGAATCCACACACAGACTTACTCAGACTCATACCCTCTGTGCTCCAGCACCAGGATAGCAGCTCGAAAGGCACCAGTGGCACACATGGAGGAACTGAAGTGTCTGGCATCAAGGCGTGAGCCTGGGGACAGTTTTCTCCCAAACAGAATGGTGGGCAGAGGCCATTGTCCCTTTTCTAAACCTTCCTCCACAGAGCTGGCAGGTTGGTTCCATATCTGAAACTTCATCAACCTGGCTAACACTGTTTTCCCTGCTCTGGAGAGCCCCTGAGACTCCATCTCACCCAGCTTACAGCTCACCCAAGCTGTTAACGGTGGCTTTTCCATAAGAATGGCTGGTCTTGGCTCATGCTTCACAACTTCCTTAATCCTCTCAAATAAGTAATAGCTGGCCTCAGTGAGCCTCCAGCCTCTATACCTCTTTCTAAGTGGCCACAGGCCCAGCACTAGCAGTAGCCAGCCTAGATTCATAGTATGGCCTTGCATGGGAATCTCCAAGCTGAGCACAAGTAGCAGACATCTCAGATTACTTTATAACTCAGGCAGGATGGACCTGGATAGAACATAGGTGGCTGCTGACCTTAGCCTGCATCACCTGGGAAACCCCAGAGCCAGCACACCCAGTGGACAGATACAGACCAGGTCAGAGCACCATCACCCTGCCCCCTGTACAGCTGATCCTCCATGGAGGTCAGAGGTTGGGGATCAGTGGTCACAGCAAGTCCTAGCAACTGACTGGCATAGGTATATCCTTCCCATTGACCTACAAACAGCAATCAAGGCTCCACTACAAGAGGAAGGTATACTCAGCTCACACCTCAAGTACCAGCTTGGGTGATAGAAAAGGTTGTGCCACTGGACACTACAGGACACCTACTATATTAGGCCAAGCTACGAAGACAGGAAGTCATAATAGCTCTACCTAATACATAGAAACAAACACAGGAAGACTGTCAAAATGAGGATAGAAAGAAACATGGTTCAAGGAAAGGAACAGATCAAACTTCAGAAAAAGAACAAACAAAATGAAGATAAACAATTTATCTTCAAATCAGATGCAGAGTTCAAATTACTGGTTGTAAGGATGCTCAAGGAACTTAGTGAGGACCTCAGCAGCATAAAAAAGATCCAGTCAGAATGAAGGATACACTAATTGAAATAAAGAACAATTTACAGGGCAACAACGGTAGAGTGGATGAAGCTGAGAATCAAATCAATGATTTGGAACACAAGGAAACAAAAAACAATCAATTAGAATAACAAGAATCAAAAAGAATCCAAAAAAAAAAAAGAGGCGAATGTAAGCAGCCTATGAGACAACTTCAAGCATTCCAATATTTGCATCATAGGGGTGCCCGAAGGAGAAGAGAAAGAACAAGAAATTGGAAACCTATTTGAAAAAATAATTTCTTCCCTTACTTGGTGAAGGAAATAGACATGCAAGTCCAGGAACCACAGAGTTCCAAACAAGATGGATGCAAAGAGGCCCACTCCATGACACATTATAATTAAAATGCCAAAGTTTAAAGATAGACTCTTCAAAGCAGCAAGAGAAAAGAAGTTCTGATCTACAGGGGAATTCCCATAGGACTGTCAGCTGATTTCTCAGAAAAAAACTTTGCAGGTTGGAAAGGACTGGCAAGAAATATTCAAAGTCATGAAGAACAGGGACCTACAGCCAAGATTGTTCTACCCAGCAAAGCTATCATTTAGAATCCAAGGGCAAATAAAGAGCTTCCCAGACAAGAAAAAAACTAAAGGAGTTCATCACCACCAAACCATTATCATATGAAATATTAAAGAGACTTATTTAAGAAAAAGAAGATCAAAACCATGAACAATAAAATGACAATAAATTCATATGTATCAACAATTGAATCTAAAAAACCAAACTAAGCAAGCAAGAAGAACAGAGACAAAATCATGGATACGGAAAGTGTTATGATGGTTGCCAGATGGGAGAGGGGTTTGGGGGGAATGGGTGAAGAGGTGAGGGGATTAAGAAGTACAAATAGGTAGTTATAGAATAGCCATGGGGATGTAAAGTACAGTATAGGAAAAGGAGTAGCCAAAGAACTTATTCGCATGACCCATGGCCATGAACAATGGCAGGGGGATTGCCTGAGGGAGTGGAGGGGTACTGGGTGGAGGGGGGCAAAATTGGGACAATTGTAACAGCATAATCAATAAAATATAATTTAACAAGAAAGGAAAAGCAATTTTTTAAAAAATCCTTACTTCCTTAACACTGCTACTGTTTCACTTTGGTATGCCTGATATGATCATTTTGTGTTCATAATATCTTTAAAACTTTTTTACTTAATATTATATAATAAACATTTGCCATATTGCATCATTCTTCATAATCATTGTCTTTAATCATATTTAGTTACGAAGATGTTTCATTTTAAAGTAAATGGAATAATCCTTGATGCTGTTGAACCTTTTGGTTTCCCACACGTTCTGACTACTATTTATTCTATCATGATGAATATCTTTGTGCATATGGTTTCTCATGGTCTGAATGTTTGTGTCTCTCCCCAAAATGCACATGTTGAAATCCTCACTGGTAAGGTGATCATATTAGGTGGAGATTTTCGGAGGTGATTAGTCATGAGGTAGGAGTCTTCATGAACGAGATTACCACCTTCATAAGGGAGGCTCCACAGAGATCTTTTGCCCCTTCCACCACCTGAGGCCGCAGTGAGTGAGAAGTCAGCAGCCTGTGAGCTGGACAAGGGCCTTCGTGAGAACCTGCCCCCATCAGTGCCATGACTTCGGACTTCCGGTCGCCAGAACTGTGAACAATAAACTCCTGTTGTGTGTAAGCTACCCAGTCTGTGGTATGTTGTCACAGCATCCTGAATAGACTAAGACAGATGTTTTCGTTTTTGCTTTCCTTAACAGGGATTATTTCCTTGTAATGGAGTTTCAGAAATAAGACTCCTGAGCTAAGGGAGGCAAAGATTTTATGTGGAAATTGCCTAGAAATATGTGATAGTCCCAGTCTCCATTTCTAGACCAGTACTGCATAATCTCACCAATTTTGAAATTTCTAAGTTAATACATGAAAGATATCACCTCAATTTAACTCACATTTCTCCCTTGACTAGTTAGGGTGACCATTTTGTATTTACTAGTTACATTTCCTTTTTTACACACTCAGTTGATGTCTTTTGTAAGAATGAGTTTTGAGAACGAAACACTCATGAGAGTTCATTTTGTTATTTTGAAAATTATTATTAGAGGTTATTACCACTGAAGTCCTATTTCTAATGTATGGCATAACCCAGTCACATTACAAGGACCCTGGATTTTGGAACTTTGCCCCTCCTACAATTACAGGATCAGTAAGGGTCTCTGAAATCTGGCGTTTGCTAGCGATTTCACAATTTCTGTCATAGTAGAGACCCACCCACATTCTCAGCTTGCAACGCTCTGCAAGTTTTTTGCCTTCTCTCTGGAACCTTCGACTACTCTGAAATGACAAGCACCATGACCACTGCAGATCCCCAACCTCACCAAGACGTCTTATTTCTCAATAACAAATGTTGCAATCAGCACTGTTGCTGCCAAGCTATTCCTTGCCCAGATGTGCTAAATCAGTTACATAACTCCACAGGGGGCCCACATAAAACTTTATACTGCTCAGCACCACCCCATTCCAACCACCAACATGAGCTGTCCTGCCTCTGCAGCCTCATACAGGATTTAATGGCTTCTTCCATTCCTCCTCTGCGTCCTGGGCTGGTACCTGCAATTCACTTTAATCAGGTTGAAACATTTCTCTGAGGATAAATTTACCATTATTCACTACGTGTCCAGATGGGATCACTACATTGTTACACACACTCTGGACCCTCTCAGAGAAGGGGTGTGTGTGTTGTAAGAAGGAGAGAAACTAAGACCTGAGCCTCTTACCTCAGAACAAACAAAACACCTTAACCATCTCTTAGCTCCTCAACATCACCTCTGCTGCTCGTCTTCTGTTAAAGTCCCTCCAGGGTTTGGAACAGGGTTTGGTTAGAGAAGACCCCCCTGATGTGCATCGTGAGAATACTGAGAGCTAGTGGACCAGAGATTCCGAAAGGACAACACTCATTTTTGCCCTTTGAGCTGCTCTTTCTGCTGGTGTGTATTTATTCAGAAAGAATAACACAGTTGCAGCAAATCTGCTTTAGTAAGTGTCCCTGGAATTCTGGTTTCAAAATATAACATTTCACTGTTGATTGCTAGATATCTAAGGTTTAGCTGTGAACCACAGCACAATATATCTTTGGAATATTACAGCTTTATCTGTTTTTGTGGCCCACTGGTAATCAGTGTTTTTCTACTCATTCTATTGTAACATTAACTTACACACTTTAAGATACTATCATCTTTTTCCCTGTTGCTTTCCACCAAGGCTGGCAACACTCAATTCTTTAACATTATCTCACAGATCATACCTTCAAGCCCCTAGCCTTTTGCTATTCACTCTTGGATTCTAATTTTTCAGTGTTATTTCCATGACACACTAGCCAGAACTAAAAATAGTAGTTTAACATACAAAAACAAGGAAAAAATCCAAAAATGTCATGTTGCCCAAACTCTAATCATTCAATGCACAAAAAAGTAAGATGTAGATGTCTAGTCAGGGTCAACAGTCAACACTTAGGTGGCTGTTTGCAGCAGCTTGAAAAGGAATCAACGTGGCCTTGAATACGGCCAGTTCTAGCCCCTCTCCCAGTATGCCCGCAGTATCACTGACGCTTTGCTTTACAGACACGATAAGCAACTCTTCTCAAAAATACCTATTGTGGTCATAGAAAACGAAGCGTCCAACACAAATGTGTCAAATGATACAAAATATTAAACAGGTTAACTCATGTAAAAAATTCAGTGTTCTCCCCAGCTACTTAATCTGAATCCAAATTTAATTTATAGGCAGATGAATTCCTGATGATGTGACTTAGTTTAAGTCATGAAATTAACATGAGGTCCAAAGGGAGTTCTGTGGATCATTCTCATTAATTATGAGAATATGATTAAATGACTTACACTACAATAGTGCCATCGCTTAGGCATTCAATTAAACTGTATTGTGAAGAGAATCACAGATGTTTCATTTAAGAAAACTAAGCGTGTTTCAGCCTGTTTTTACAAAGTTACGTATCATGCCATTGATACTAACTCGGACCCTAGTAAATAAAGCACATAGATGCTTTCTTAACAAGGCTGAAAGGGCTGTGCGCATGCTTTTAAACATTTGGTGACCCTCACTCACCCATTTCTATCCAAAATAGTTTCCCTAAAACAAAATGCTAAAGTAGGAGACCTTTTTCTTATCAACAGTCCTAACAAAAATGCAAATAGATAAAGACATGTAATTTCACCAAAATGGGTGATTGAGTTCCTCAGTAACAGATATAGATTGGTCCACTAAAGGCTGGAAACATTCCCCAGATGGCAACCTCACCTCACGTTTTCATTATGGAAACATGATTGTCAAATGTCAATTCAAAATCCAGAAAATGCCGACATTTACTGTGTTGCTAGTATCTATGGTGACGGTTTCAATAACCAGACAGAATATCATTATTAGTCTCAGTATTTCTTTAAAATTTAATTTTCAAGTGATTTATAGCCACATCTACCTTATTGTAATACTTAATTGCTAGATTAGTTGTCTATATGTACTTTAAAAGAGGTAAATACTAATAAAGAAGAAATTTTAAGTTATTCCATAAATTTGAGACTAAAGTCAAGACAGGACCAGAATCACATTTGAAAGGGATTGAAAAGAATCGGACACAAGAATTGGTGTTGTGTGATTTGAAAAAGACAGAATGAGAAAATAGACCAAAGAGGAAAGCTCATTACCTGGCTGGGTAGGTCGGTTAGAGCATCACCCCCATATGCCAAGGTTGCAGGCTCTATCCACCACCTCCCCTCTCCCCCCACCGCTCATGAAGGCAGCTAAATCAAGCAATGAATAAATAAGTGAAACAACAAAAATGACCTGTCTCTCTCCCCTCTCCTTCCTATCTGAAATCAATTAAAAAATGTTAAAGATGAAAGTTTATTAAAACTTCATTTTTCATGTATTAGATCTTCTCAGAAAATTGTAGAGCACACATTTCTTATTATATTTTACCTTAGACTTCCATTAAAATTGAAAAAATATAACCACAAAGGAAAAATAGTTAACACAATGTATAAAACAAATGCATTAGGAATTTTAAGGTGTGTTGTACTTTCTATGTATATTTTTGGCTCCACGTCACCCATCCAGACTTAGTCAAATCAACAATCTTCATAATCTCACATGTTCACTGGAAAGCCCATACAAATGCCAGACCACCACATCATTCCTGGGAGTTCCGACTGACAATGAAAATTTAAATGCTTTAACAGTCACAATAAGTATATATTCTAAGCATTTAGCAGAATTCCCCATGTGGAAGGGACATGCAGATATGCCTTTCAGGTGTTTTCAACTAGGTAAGTAATAACTGCTTTGTCATTTGCAGTAAAATTATAACTTAAGGAAAACTTATTCCCTTGCCTCACTGTCAACTTTTATTAAACCCCAGTAACTTACTCATTTACTAAGCGAGTTAGAATTCTTGAGTGCTTATTACCTGCCTCACCTTGCTGTTCTGCAGAGTCCTAATTGAGAAATGACAAAATTGTGCAGGTTGTTCCTAATAAGAATACTTGTTATGATAATAAGCAGAGCAGAGGGTCCTGCTGTGATGGCTATCACTGTTTAAAGCAATTCAGCAGGTAAACTCATTGGTACACTACTACTGCATACTGAGTGAGTGGTTTGATAAGTAAAAATGGAAAACCAGATTAGGAAGCACTAAATAAAGTTATATAAAGAAAAAGTTTGTAAACAATAAATTTTTTAGAACACAAAGCTGACAGAGAATAAAAGATTGTGCAGTTGACACGGCAATACTGATGCACAAGGCCAAGTCCTTGCTCTTGGGAACGTGGGGCAAACCTGTGGAATTTCTTTCCAGGCCTGTATTTCCGTAATTCCATTATAAACAAAACTAGCTTCCGACTTCTTGCCTCTTCCCCCACCTCCCACCAAGGAACACAAGTGGCAGCAGTATCATTAAACAGTTAAAGCTAACCATGGACAGCCACTATTGTGTCTAGCAGGCTAGGCAGCCTGAGGACTTTCAATAGCCATAGGCCCACGTCAGGCCCCTGAGCACCAGCCTCAAGCACTTGGGCCCCAGAACAATGCACAGCCATTGATACATGATGTCAACTGTCTGCAGGGTAAGAATGAAACCATTTAAAAACGGAAACAGACAAAAGGCAAACTCCCTCAAGCATTTTCAAACTCCATCATAATCAATGGTGTTGAAAGCTCTACTAAGAGCAAGTGCTGAAGGATAAGAGTACAGGAGAAAGCAAAATCTGCATTGCAAGGAAGCCATTTATAACTCTGACAAGGCCGTCTACCCACTCACTGTGTTTGGGTGACTGAAATGTTCACACACATTTAACTCTCTGGCCATCACCCACAGAGGATGATTCTGGGAGGCAGAGAGGACGGATGAGGTCTTCTCTTAGCATAATGCTGGTGGGATGGTTTCTTGTTTTTGGTTCTTGGCTGATCCTGGAAGGTCACCATACAGGGTCTATCTGGAGAGCCTCTTAATTTGTCTGTCTCTTAAGAAGCTTTTTGTAATGTTTGAGTTTCTCTATTAAACTAATTTTCTACAAATTTTCTTATAACTTCCGAAACACACACACACACACACAAAAATCGGAATAATATCACCCATAACTCATTTCCTAGAATGATATGGAAGTTTTTGTTTTACTTGGCTTTTTAAACAAGAATCAGGGATCTTGGTACTATTTATAAGTAACCTCTGATATTTATGATGCTCCTTTAGAGCATTTGTCACGGTACAATAAAATCCATCAAGCTGGTTTGGGGACATTCTAAAATCTGCATTTTTTTAACTGAACAAAAGATATGAAATATCTATTTGCATCATCAGAACTGTCAAGCAAGCTTTTCTCCAAAAATAGAGCACATTTTTAAAAAGCATTTATTGTAAAGCTTTCTCACAGCTTTCCAGCATCAGATTAAACATTCACACTGATTGAGCAGGGTGGATGAAGATTCAAGTGGATTGCTGGAAAAAAAACCGTTTGCCATAAGCCCATTCAGATGTGTGAGGAGGGCTAATATCACACAGGACAGTTTTCTCTAGGTGAGATGACCAGACTCGTAGGGGCAAACACGCGAAGGGTCACAAGGCAGGAGTGCAGTGTGCACTATGTTGTGATGGAAGTGGGAACACTGCTGAGTGCCCACAACACTGCTGGGTGCTGCACTCAGCCCCCAGGGCACTTTATGCCAGAGCCGTGTGCTGGAATCCTGGGGTATTCTTCCAGCCTGCCCTTGTCACAAATGCTAACAACGGCTTCCTTGGTGCAGACAGCAGCTGCAGCACACGGGCTCCTTGGGACAGAGTGCTGGGGGAAGAGCAGCCCGCAGAGCCTTGGGACTGGTTCCTTTCCGCTGACTACATGGCACCTCAGATACAAAAGGCAAGAGGAACCACATGTATGTTTTCGCTGGCAAGCTGACAGGGTCTCGTGGTCAGAGGAGTCTCACCATTTCTGCTGACACTCTAGGAAACAGACTGATGATCTAGGTTACTGTGGGGTTTTTTGTTTGTTTTTATTGCTTTCTTTTTTTCAAGAGGTGAATGAAAGAATGGCATTAAATAAGACACATCATTCTGAAATACAGTTTCATAATGATCAGAAATTCCGACTGAACTAAAGCAAAGCCTCACAATCGTTGAGGCGGAATTTCTTCTGCCTAAATATTTTCACGTGTTTTCATTTGTTCTTGGTGTCCAGGCAGTTTCCTCTGCCAGTTGAATGCCGTCATTGTTCTACTGAAGGATATTCGCCATTACTGGTTAGAATTAACCTACTTTAGCTGGGTGAGATAGTTTATTGTAACTGAGAATTTTATAATTACTTGGGCAATCTTTTTGGACTGATTCATCCATTCATTCATTCAATAACAAAAAATGTTGGCACAGTACTTTGCTAAGTACTGGGAATGGAAAGCAGAAAAATAAGACATTGCCCTTATCTGTAGAAGGATTCCAGAATGTGGAGGGAGGCAGACGGACAACTAAGATGACAATGACAACAGTCATAAGAGATAGAGGCTTAGAGAGCTAAAAAGTGCCTACAGCCAAAGGAGTTAATTCTGTCTTACAAGCAGCGGCTGGGAAAAGTGTTGTCTTTTCACTGCAAAAAATAAGACAAAATTTTTACTTATTTAGAACAGAGTTTTCTGTGGTTTTGGAATTGACACACTAACTTTTGTATCCCATACTTTCAATCTTCCTGAAAAAAAAAAAGTTTTATTTTACATTTTAAAGAGTTGAAGTGAGTTAAAGCTGGTAGTTTTGAGAACTGATCATGCCTGCTGAAATGACTAGGAACAACAGAGCAACATAGAACAGGAATCAGTGATAACAGAATTCAAAGTCAGATCACAGCCATTCCTGGATGAAAACAGGAAGGGAGTCAAACGGCTTTCTTTCCAGGCAGGAGAGAGCTGTTTTGGCTCAGTGCAGGTGACGGCCTGCTCTATTCAGAAGCGCTGGGCTGTGCCCGCTTCTGCTTGCACGTCATCACCGCTAAATAGTGCTGTCACCATCGCCGCCTCACCACCACGTTAACCATGACTCACACAGGCGCGGCAAAGCCCCTGTGCTAGGCAATGGTATGTTACATTAACTCATTCAATCCTCACCTCAGCTGTACAGGTTAGGCACTACAGTTATCCCCATTTTGCTGGTAAGAAAAGTGAGGCACAGGGGAGTCAGGTAACTCCTTAACTACTTAGCAAGGAATGGAGCTGGGGAAGGGAGCCAGGAGTCCAGCTCCAGAGACTTAGGTCTTAACCACTATACTAAACGGTTTCTCTACAGATTTTGAAAATTCAATAAAGATTAATATGGTAATATAATACTTACTTAAGAGAGTTAATCCTAATAGAAAAATTAATGTGAAGTTTATACACAAGAATTAAGGGATGAATGACCTCTAGGACTCCGTAACTCTGTGATAGCCTTTTACAAATACGGCCCACTGCGAAAAATTGGCCAGTTGTTTTTCAAAAGCTCTTCTATTTTTCTCACCTACATAAACCCAACTTCTACAATTTTTACATACGTACTCCACTAAGTTCACCCTAAGGGTAGTAAAAAAACAGCTATACCTTTTACGTAACCAGGCTCCAGTGAGTATCCTGTGGGATGCCTACATGTTTTATGTTCTTCAGGCATCTCACATGCAAACTGCTTCCTATTTACTTCTATTGTTTCACACCTGTATACCTGTTAGATTTTAGCTCTTAAGTTTTATGAATATTTCCTAAATATGTACCTTCCTCCCCATCTTCAATGAAAATGCTCTACTTTCAGCTTTTACCTCTCACTTGAATTATTGCGATCAACTCCCTTAAATTACCGAGCTCCTGCTCTATGTCATTCATTGTGCGAAAGGCACAATACGTTTCCCTCAGTCAATCCTCATAAATGTTGTAAGCAGAGTAGCAGTGTCCACACTGAACAGGTACAGAAAAGTTTCAGAGGTTCCGTAATTTGCCCACGGTCACATTGCTAGAGAACTTAAAGCCACTGCATGTATGTTCCATATCTTTCCTAACATCCCATCTTAATTTCCTCTGCATCTTCTCTGTCTCACATG
>VMDR010013124.1:0-25463 GCA_007922815.1 Macrotus californicus | reverse complement strand
CTTTTTTGAAGAAAAAAAATGGTTAGTGAATATATAATATGCATATAATGTATTACAGAACTGTATACCTGAAACCTATATAATTTTATTAACCAATGTCAGTGCAGTAAACTCAGGAACCTTTTTTAAAAGGGAAAAGCAACAAAAACAACAAATAGAGAGAGGAATACAAGGGATAAAGAACAATTCAGTGTACTTACTGGAAGTTCATCATGTAATAACGCTATCACATCAAGTTGGGAAAAAAATGATTTAATGAATGGTTTGAGGACTATTCACTACTGCTATAAAAACTGAACTTCATTCAGAACCATACTGCAAATATATTTTGAAACTATGAGGAACACTGAAAAACTCTGAAGGGGTGTATTTTACCTAAATATGGATCTTTACAGTATCAGTTGATGAAAACAAAATGAGAGAAGGTACATAAACAGTGCTCTGACAGGTGTTAGTGTGAAATGTTTTCAAGGATAGAGGAGTTGCTGAAGCAAAAGATGTGATCACTGTATACTTAATAATAGGAAAAATGGGTATATTCAATAGTGGCGCTCTGAGGATAGCCATTGGTCTGAACTACAATGCTTATTTGTGAGTCCTTACGGCTGAGGGGAGGTATACAAAGGGACTCTTAATAACATCAGAGATAATCCCTTGATCATTAAAACTAAAGAAGTTTTATTGATTGTTTTTAAAAAAGTATCAGATGAATGAAGCAGTCATATGAATATTTTAAAACTCCTTAGGAATGACACTGGGCAGACAGGAGGAGGGAGGAGAATGAGGGTGGAAAGAAGGGGAAGGAACGAGTCAAGGAACATGTGTGAATGATTCATGGACAACAGACTGGTGATTGGCTGTGGGAGGCAGAGTGGGGTGGGAGAGGAGGCGGGTGAGGGGGGAGAAATTGGGACAATGGTAATAGAGTAAAAATAAAAAAGTAAATATAAAAAAATAAATGATTCTTAAGAATTTCTTAAAAATCTGACTACATTTGACATTGTCATTAGTGAGTCCTATTCTACTTCTACGTGAAATTTGTAAAATGTGTGTATATTATCTCTCCAGTGATTTTTCAGACAGAAAAGTACATGTGTTTATTATCATACACAGGACAACCCAAAAGTAAGTAAAATGTGAAAATTTCACTTTAACCCACATGGCCAAGAGTGAATATTGTAGAAATCCTGATGTCTGAATACTTTTATGACATTTGCCTAGAGAAAATGGCAGGACTACAATTGTTGTATCCCATCTTCACTCCCAGTCTGAACTATAAGCACTTCTCGGACAAACTGCAGGTTCAGTTCCAGATCACTGCAATAAACCAAGTATCCTAATAAAGCAAGTTATCATTTTATTGCCTGATGGAATGTCTTGTTTTCAATTTGAAAAAACACAATACCCATGAAGCACAATAAAGTGAATGGTCTCTGCATCCTATGTTTGAAATTTCCTATTCTCAGTGTTTTATACTTCTTATATTGTTTTCATGTCTTATCTTGCAATTTGAAAAAACACAATACCCATGAAGCACAATAAAGTGAATGGTCTCTGCATCCTATGTTTGAAATTTCCTATTCTCAGTGTCTTATACTTCTTATATTGTTTTCATGTCTTATCTTGCCATTCTCACTGTAACTTACCCAATGTTGAATCCATATACTCTTCAACTAGATTATCAATATAATATTGGTCACCAACATAGGCATATATTATTTATCACCTTTTGTTATGTGCCTTACTTATGATGATGTATCCACTTATTAATCCACTTTCACATAGTGCCACCCCTTTTTGCCCTTTCTACTAACATACCTAGCCTCTTGGCCACTGACCAATCCCAGGACTTGGGAGACACAAGCTTCTGCTTCATTCAGACACTTCTTCAATTGCTGAAGCAGCTCACTGTTTGGATATTGTTTGTCACAGGCTTCAGATTCAAGTGCCCTTAGCTCTTCAAAGCCTGGAGACACAGTAAAAGTTGCAGTGATACTAAAAAGAGGAGGAAGGAAGCTGAAAACACTTATAAAAACACAGTTTGTGCACGGACCCTTCCACGTATCATCACTTACTGCATTTCTGGCCATCCTCCACCTTTAAGGCCACTCGTACTTTGTTTGCCCAAGAGTCAAAGGACTCAGCCCGAATCTTCAGCTTGTGCAGCATTATGGGTAGCTCATCCAGGGTGTACTGATACCTGGAAAAAATGGGTTAGAAAAACAACATCTGGTCCAGCCCTATAACTCCCTTGTATCCTCTAAGTAGGCCCCATGCTCACCGCAGGTACTGTCGGCTACTTGGGCACTTGCAGAGGTCACTGATGTGGGAAAGACAGACAAGGCCGCCTGGGCAGTCGTAGCAGGCTAGAGCTGATAGGAAGCATGTTGTCTTACACTTGCTGCACTGGCGCTCATCATCTGGGAGCAGCTCGAAAGCCTCTCGTTCAGCCTCCGTGATGCCCTGGGGGTGTTCAATCCACATATACTGTAAAGACTAGGAGCAGGGTTGTGGACACCCCACCTCAGCCAACACTGAGTCCGGCTGTGGACTCAGCTTTGTAAGGATAGCTGTAGAGAAATCGGAAGAAAGAAATATAAACACATAGACTCTCTGCCTTTCCATTTCAAAATGTCTGAGTTAGAGATGAGGCACAGAATGCTTATTCCATTTTTGACTTTGTCTCTCTTCCATAGTCTACTTGGACTGATTCCATAAGCCCTAGTCAACAGCACACACCTTCTCCAACAGGGCCTTTCGTAAACGTCGTTCCTCCTGAACCATTATGACCATCTCCTTATGCACAGCCATAGCCAGATTCAGGTCCAACTTCTCCGGGAAGGCAGCCATCTTGCAGATGAGCTCCTCATGGGAGAAGACACAGTAGCGCTGGAGCTGGCGGTAGTGTTCAATACACTGGCGTCCAGCTGGTAGCTGCAAGTAATTTGACACTGTATGGGTACCTGGAATTCACAGTGCTTAGATGCTTCACAGTGAACCCTACTTCTATTCCTTATGTGTATCTCTAAGCCCACCACATCCCACACTCACCCAGTCAGCAGTGCAAAAGTTGACAGCTTCCGCAAAGTTGTATCCTTGGTTAAAGCCACTGTGGTAAGCCCGAGGGAAAGTGATAACAAATTCTCCAGCACACTGATTTGTGCGAACAACCTAAAAGAGAGACAGCACCCTGGACCACAAGCTCCAGAGAGAGGAAGAGAGGCCCTTAGTTGCTGGTGAGGCCTTGTCCCAAATAAATTCCCCAATACACTGACTCTTCTGGCGTCTGCAGTATCCATTCCCAAAAAAGGGGAGGGACTTAAGGAGCCCTACTTTGTCGTGTTCCATCAGTAAAATTCATTGTACCCCCCACCAAAAAAAAAACAAGTAGAAAATAAAAGTAAGTGAGGAGGTATATCTTTAGGTGTGTTTTGATCTGATGGCTCAAGGACTTGCCTTTATTTCACCTGCCTGAGAGTTTGCCCAAAACACAAATGGCTTCCCAGCCTCGGTCTCTTCAAATACATAAAGACAAATTTATTAGCCATTGCACAGCCACCTGCATTAAGAAAAAAGAGACTAGGCAAACAACAGAAATTCTAAAATGCCTGAGAAAGAAAAAGAGGGGTAAGGAGATAACTTGCAGAGTAGGTAAGGGCTCTGAAAAAGCTCCCTTGTATCTGGGAATTGAGAAGTCTAGGAAAAGAGGTGAGCAGACTCTGACATCCCACCTCTGGCTGACTTTAAACGATCTACCACAAAAAACCAGCAATAAAAAGAACTGGAAGGGGGAATTGTGTCGCTAGAATATGCATTCCTGAACAGCCACAACGTAATTCTAGGCATACCAAGAAACAAGCAACTATGACGTATTCATCACAACTGAATAGTGCAGATATCAGACATACTAAACAAAGACGGAAAATAAACCATCTTAAATAGGCTGTAATTCAAGATATAATATTCAATAAAGTGAAGAAAAGCAAAAGAATGATGCCCCCCAATATAGAAAATCTCAATAAAGAAATAAAAATTAGAAAAATGAAACAAAATATTCTGAAAGCTAAAAAGTACCATAGTTGAAGTGAAATTCATTAGGAGGTTTCAACAGATTAGGGCAGGCAGAAGAATCAATGTATTTGTAAAAGAGGTCCCATTGACATGATCCAATCTGAGAAGCAGAGCGAAAATACCACGAAAATAAACACATCCTAAAATACCTATAGGTCACTATAATTAAACAAATATATACATACTGGGAATCTCTGAAGAGAGAGATTAAGGGGCAGAGTAAGTAATACAAGGAAACAATCACTGAACAATTCCCCAAGTTTACAAAGGAATGAATCTCTATACTTAAGCAGCTTACTGTACTCCACGTAAGGACAGTAAAACCTAACTCAGAAAAGCTAATGAGAGAGAATATTGAGCTCACCAAAAAAAGAGGCAATTCATCGTAACAGATCCTCAACAAGATAACCTGCAGATTTCTCATCAGAAATCAGGAATGCTGGAAGGCATGGGGTAACATATTTCAAGTGATGAAAGAAAAAAATAAATAAAACAACAAATTAAGACATCCCTAGGTTGTTTTTCTGCGGTAAATATACTCTACCTAAAATACTCTAGTCCTTCAAACTAAGTTAATACTAGAGTGTAACTAGAAGCCATACAAAAAAATAAGGACACTCGGTAAAGGTATCTCAACAGGCAAATATAAAAGCCACAATTAGATTTTTATGATTCATCCTACTTTCTTTTTAAGTGAAAAGAAAATGTGAAGCGCTAATTACGTAACTATAACAGTGGGCAGACAATGTATAATGATGTGATTTGTGACCAAAAAAAAGAACAGGAACAAAGGTACATGGAAGTTTCTTCGAAACCTAGGATTAAAGGTTAAGTTTGTATTAATACAAACTAGATTGTTATAAATTAAAATACTCGTGCGTTAGCCAAAGATGGCTCTAGTAGTACTTATTTCTCTTTTAACTTCATTCGAAATATTTTTGTTACATGGTACTGGGACATTTGTCATATCAGTATAAAGAAAACATCAAACTTGTTGAATTTTTATATAGTCATTTTAATATTGAAAATCAAAGAAAATACACATTTTCAGCATATTATACTGTGTAATTTCAAAACAGGTAAACACAAATCGAAATGCCATAAAAGTGATTTATGCAGTGTATGCAGAAGGTGTGACTGATCAAAAGTGTCAAACGTGAGCTGCAACATTTTGTGCTGGACATTTCTCTATGGATGATGCTACATGGCTGGGCAGACCAGGTGAAGTGGAGAGCAATCGAATCGAGACATTAATTAAGAATGATCAACGTTATGCCACACAGGATGTAGGTGACATATTCAAATTATCCGAATAATGAAGTTATTGGTGAAAATGAAAAATCTGTCCTTTGTTTTATGGAAAAGATTATATGGACTTTTTGCACAAACCTAATTAACTTTAAGACAATGGTAACTAACAAAATAAGTTAAAAATGCAATAAAAGTGGACATAAAACTAGAACACTAGAATAGACCAACCGATCACAAAGAAAAATATAATGAAGCTGAGGATCAAAAATATATGACATGCAGAAAACAAAGTGGCAGAAGCTCTTCTGTATTAAAACTTATGTTATCTTCAAAATTAAACTCTCCAAAAGCAAAGATGGCATAATGAATAAAGCACATAATGCAAGTATATCCTGGGTACAAGAAACTCACCTAGGTATGAAGAGACAAGTAAGATTTTGAAAGTGAGAGAATGAAAAGGTATAATGCATGAAAACAGTGACCAAAAGAAAGCTAGGATGGCTATAATAATATCATACCATACAGACTTAAGCATTTAAGTAAAAATCTGTTATGAGATAAAGAATACTATATTTTGATAAAAGGGCTAAATTACTTAAGACAAATGAAATAAATAGAAAAATAATAAGTGACCAAAGTCAAAAACTCATTCTTTGAAATAACTGGCAAGTTAATACACTTTTAGTGAGACTGTGACAAGAGAGAGACAATATAAATTATTAAAATAAGAACCCTGGCTGGTATGGCTCAGTAGACTGAGTGCCAGTCAGCCTGTGAACCAGACTCACTGATTTGATTCCTGGTCAGGGCACCTGCCTGGGTTTTGGGCTAGGTCCCTGGCTGGGGATACATGACAAGCAACCACACATTGATGTTTCTCTCCCTCTCTTACTCTCTCTCTCTTCCCCTCTAAAATTAAATATAAAATAAAATCTTAAAAATAAAAATAAAAGTGGGAATATTATCAACTTTACAGAAATAAAAAATGGTGACAGTAGTATAAATCACTATGCAGCAAATTATCTGTGTATTATCAAATGAAATGATATACATGAAATACACAAGTTTTAGTCATGCATGTTGTGAAACTGTGCTGAGTATAAATGACAAGAAAAAAAAACAACAGTAAGCAACAATCAAAAGGCAAGATATGGGATAACTAGGGATGTACGTGATTTCATTATTATTAATATTTAAGCTTTTTTTTTGACATAGTAGGAATGTTAGAAAAGAAGTCAGAAGTATAAACACTGATAAAATTTCAGAAGTGAAAGAGTGCCTTGCAGAAAATAAGTACATTTTGTATAGATAGAAAATCTCAGAGAAATGGCCATAAAAGTGTTAAGAACTTGATAAAGTTAACCCACAACTTACAGCAGTTCTTGAAAGTGTAACATGTTGCATGCAGAGTAGGTGCTACTTTTCTGCTACACATTAGGGCTTAGTCCCTTTATTTTGCAATCACAGCAGATATAAATCAATCCTGGAAATTCCCTAGTAGAAAATCACCTCCATGTTCCCCATGGCTTTACAGAATTAGAATTTATATGCTATAATATTAACAGAAGACCAAGACTAGGAGGCAGACTGAACGGACAGCTTTCAGCTTTAAGTTATTTAAACTATGTGATCTCTCCTTTGTCTTCCTCCTTAGTGAATTGTGTAGGATGGCCATTTGACAACTAGCAAAGAAAGGGAAAGGGACATGAGTAAATGTAGTCTCCATATCAAAATGGATACAACTTTTGATTCCTCAACACTAAGTTCTTCCTCATTCCCTCCACACCCTAGGGCAGGATTAAATATGTTTCCCTCCTAATTTCAGGTACTCACTGGAACACCATGGGACATGAGGGTATTGGGATTCATGAGGGTAACAAGTTGGTGTAGAAGGTCGGGCTGGCTATCAAAGAGCTCAGGTGTCAGCTTCTTCATCACCTCCTCCAAATGTTCTGCTGCCAGTGAGGGCACCCCATACCAGGTCTTCGGCTCACCCCTGATCAGGGGAAAAGGAGGTTTGTAAAGGCTGGACTATCTTTGTACAGAGAGAGAATCTTGATATCCATTCCAGGCATTTAGGCCCTGCTCACCAGTGTAGGTAGTTAATGGAGTAACTCCAGTGATCCTCAATATGCCAACAAAATGCTGAGAATACCATGCCCACATATAGCCAGGGGACCTTCATGCCTGAGATGTCCGCATTGATGTGGCAGAGGACAGATTGATCCAGCACTGGCATTACATTCAGGTTCCAACCACTGGTTGCATATTCCTGTGAGGTCAGAGATTTGCCAAGTGGGTAGGGTGCAGTATTAGATAAACAAAGGCAAGCTAAGCCAGGCTTGTACAGGATGACAAAGGCAGCCAAATTAAACAAATATATGGTATAATAAAAAAGTTGATTGTTTTGACTATCTGAATTATACCTCCATTCCACATAAAAAGAAAAGCTGTAAGAATAGTTTAGATGAACAAATCTTTAATATGATAAAAATGTGCCCACTGGACTCAGTGTTTAGTGGAGACCTATTAGGAACAATGTCATTATCCAACATGCTTTAGAAGCACCATGCAAAAGACTCAAGAGAAAAAAACTCAATGTAAAAACTAGAAAATTATGGAATTTCACTAGTGTTACTGTACAACCCACTTCAAAAACTTCTGGGTTAAATATTTAGTATATGGAACTTCAGTTTTTCTATTACATTGTAGTTAGTTATTAAGAGAAATCATCAAGAATATCAAGATGGAAGAAATACTTAAGAGAATAAAACCTAATAAAATAAAAGTATACATACAAATAAGTGATGTTTGTCTTGGGTCTTGGATGTTTATAGTTTTCATGGCCAAAACTTAGAAGGAAATGAAACTTAAGGTAATTACAGATTTCAGTATAAAGTTATGACATTTCTTGTCAATATTAGTATTAGCTTTCTGGCAATTAAACTAAAGAGGCTGAAAAGCATTTCTCAACATAAAAATTTGAATATACTTCCCTGCCCCTGTAAGAGAAGAAAAGAAAAGAAAATATTCTTGACAGTTTTTATCCACAGTGTGTCACCACAAGAAGGCAGACCAGAACTTACACTTAGCAGATCACGCCAAGCCAAACATTAACATAGTAGAATCTTGATTTGCACTGTACTAAGGCATTTAGCAGAAACACTACTAATTCCATGCTGTGGGAAAATGTGCCGTATGTGTGGATAAAAGGAAGACGAGTTCACAATAAACTAACAAAAGTCATGAAATATGTGGGGTGGAAGTGAAATGAGCAAAAATTTTTTGAGAAAATATCAAACTACACAGACTTAAAAATAGAATTATAGTTAAAAATTTATATAGAATTATAAAAGTACTATAATTATCAGTATATTAAAAAGTCAAGACAGCAGGAAAAAGAAACTTTTCCCTCATATTGATCAGAAAAATCTGAAAAATAATCATCAATTCTGTAAATTAAAACTCCAATTAATATTAGAAATGTGAAAGGAAAACTGGTTTAATAGTAATTACGTAACAAAAATTTGATGAATTATAGAAACTTTAAAAATAAATTACCAAGAACACAGTAGCAAAAGAAAAGGGGAGAATACAAAACAGAGATTAACAATTATGAAAAAGGATTTAAGATAGAAAGAGGTTATATTAGAAGGGTCAATAGCCACAAATTTTATTAGCTGGTGAAAATTGAACCCTCAAATATGAGAAGCACTATAAATCTCTGGTATGTTAAATGAAAAGGTCACATTAAAAAATGCACTTTGAACCTCCCAGGATCACGTTTGGAGAATGGCTAATATTCTGCCAGCTTCGGAGTCGGGAGGGAAAACAAGCCTGGCAGAGGTTCCATTCCATTCCCCGCTTGCTCCATAGCTGGTGATTGGAAAAAAAGTTAAGGGAAAAAAAACCAATGCATTCCAGAAGAAAGAGATCTCCCAGCAGTCAGAAATGAAAACAAATTAAATTACTCATAAATTAATGTAACTAAATGTATATTAAACCTGCAAATATAAAACAAAACAAATTGATATCCATTTTATTAAGCAGAAAAATGTTAAAAAGGACATGAAAATTTTACAGTTGTTAGAAGGGGAATAATACAGCAATAATCTAGTACTGCTTAAAAGGAGTGAAACAGCTGAAACAAATTTAAAGATTAACTTACATTAAAAACAAAGTATTAACATATATGTACATGTGTATTCACACATGTAAAAAAAAGTATATACACATTTATGTTTACATATAATTACCCAATTAAGAGGCAATTAAAAGTGGAATGAGAACTTTAGCCAAGTGGCTTGGTGAACTGAACATTTTCCATTACCACAGAAGGTTGTGGGTCTCATCTCTGGTCAGGGTACAAAAGTGGCAGGTTCTGTCACCAGTTGGGTGTGTACTGGAGGCAACTAAAGTGTGTCATGGTTGTCTTTTCTCTCCATTTTCCTCTCCCCTCTACTCCTTCGTCTCTCTCTAAAATCAATAAGTATATCCTTGGTTGAGGATTTTAGGAAATGTAATGAGGTAAAGCAACAAGGAAAAAGAAAATATCTAAAAAGTTGGAAAACCAAGTCCTAGGACAGTAAAATATGGCAGCAAATGACAGTAGTCACAATGAGTGAAAACTGACTGAAAATTCCAGTTAAAAGGTAACTCTTCACTTGTATTTTTTTTTAAAATCAGTTCTTTGCCTGGGGAGAGGGAAAGATGGTGGGAGAGGAGGAGCACACCTCCACCCTGAATGAAAACGGAAATAAACTTCAGAGAAGCCCAGACACCTAAAATAAATGGAAGACTATGTGAAATGGCCTTTAATGAAGTATGGGAGAAAATACAGCACCACAGGATGGTGAGATAATTAAAAGGGCCCACCCACCTGCAGGGGGAGCATAGGTGGCCATGCAGCTGTGGGAGCTCCCCCTGGAGAGGAGAGAATCAGGCTGGGATTTCGAACCATAGAGATTTTTGTCTGCTGGGGAGACAAGACCTGCTGGAGACAAGGTTCTTTCTTACTACTTAAAGGGGCCAAAGCCCAGGTTTTGTGTTCTCAGTCACAAAGATGGGGCCCCAAAGAATGGAGAGCAGCGAGAACTGCAGCCTCTCAGGCTAGACCTGCAGACAGTGTAGAGACATGGGGTAGTGGCTACAGAGCTTTTGGTGCCAGGATATGCCTGGATTCTATGGCAGACATCATACCTGAGAAGAGTTAAGACCCTCCCAGGGGAAAAAAATCACCTTTCCTATGGAGTATCTCTCTCCCCACCATGCCTCTACAATCCTGCTTCCTCAACCCTGCAACTTTATTTTTCATTTTAAGTGGTCTGTTCTATTTTTCTTCTTTTTCTGTGAGGAGGTTCTTTTTACTTTTTTTCTTTCTTTGCTCCCATCCTGCATCTTAAGCCCTTTTCAGGAGATAATCAACATATACAGATCCAAGGGGTGTCTGAGACCGGCTGCAGGATGCTGCCATTACCACATATTATCCTGGGAGACTACAGAAACACCCTCCTGGTTTCTGGCAGACCCAAAACGTGGACTCTGGAGGCCCCACCCATTTCCCTACAAAGGGCCCAACCCTGCTGCGTACAGGGAAATAATCCCAAGAGACTCAGACCAATGGCTCAGATTGTGCAAACTACCCCATCTTCCCTGGAGTTTCAAAGGCAGCTGTCACAGGTGACCCAGGAGCCCCATCCTACCAATCCTATACACAGCCCTCTTAGAAACAGTTGAGAATATGACTAGTTTCAGTAGAGATGAACAGAGGCAGATTTGGCAGTTAGGTGCCTAATTTGTTGACACAACTCTGGACTTACTGGGGAGACAACCTACCTGGGCAGAGCAGCTTGGCTCATCCAGGGCACAGCCAAGCCACAACCTATGCATTCCTAGTACCTCTTTCATGCTGCCAAGGGCCACATACAAACAACAACAGACAATGACTTATATACCAGCCCCAGCGTATGCAAGGGCAAAACTCAGCAGGTAAGCACTAAACTCCACTGAGACAAATCCACTTGTTCTTTTTATTTTTTCTTTTTCATAACCTTTTCACTATTGTTCTATAGTTTACCTTACTTCTATTTTTATTGCTCGATATTTTGCATATCTTGTTCTACTCTTACCATAGATGACACCATTATTCTCGTTTCATTTTTTAAAATACTTTTGTTATTCTTTCTCTATGTCCCTTTTTCCTGTTTTCCTCTTTCATTTAATTATTTGTATTAGTTCTCCCTCCTACTTCCCCTCCCACAATACTTTTCTCTCCTTTGGTCTTCTCTCTTTTTATTTACTTTCCCCTTTACCTGATAGTCCCCTTTATCTTTCCACTGTTACTATTCTCTGATCTTTTGTTATTAAATTCGTGTTCTTTTGGGAGGAGGGTTGCTCATTTTGGTTTTGTTTTCTGTGTGGTTTTGTTCTGTCAGCACCTGTACAACAGCATTCAATACATAGGGGAGGCTGACCCTCTCAGTCAGCTAGGAGGAGGGGTGGCCCTCCTACCCCACAATGAACAAGCGAACAACATTGAGGACCCAACGGCAACAGTAAAGCTCAGAGAACTAACACAAAGGGCATACGTACTAACATGAAGATCAGATGATCAAGGAGTCTGCATCACTGGGTACCACAGGACTCCTATCACGTAAGACAATTTCACAAGACGAAGTGAGACAGTTGTATCTAAAACATAGCAACAAACAAAATGAGACAGCTAAAATGGAGACACGAAGAAATAACAACCAAACAAAAGAAAAGGAGGATTCCCCCCAAAAAGAGCTAAATGTAACTGAAGCAAGCAAATTATCAGACACTGAGTACAAAGTAATGGTGATAACGATGCTCAAGGAACTTACAGAGAACTACTTCAACATGAAAAAGAACACAAATTATGAGTAAAAACCTGGTGGAAATAAAGATGACAAGTATCTCAAATGAAGAAAACACTAGAAAGAATTAAAATCAGACTAGATGAAGGTTAGGACTGAGTCAGACAGTTGTAAGACAAAGTACAAAAAAACATCCACAGCAACAAAACAAAATGTATCAAGAAGAACGAGGGTAGTTTAAGGAGCTTTGTGACAATGTGAAACTGACAATATTCACACCATAATTACACCAGAAGCAGAAAAAAGGGAGCAAAAAAAAAAACTTGTGTCAAAAAGTGACAGAAAACTTCCCTAACTTGGTGAAGTAAATGGTCATGCAAGTTCAGGAAGCACAGAGGGTCCCAATCAAGACGAACACAGAGAGGCCTATACACCACAGCACATCACAGTTAGAATGGAGAAATTACAAGACAAAGAAACAATATTAAAGGCAGCAAGGGACAAATAGCTACTAACATACACGGGAGCTGGAGAAGGCAATCAGCTGATTTCTAAACATAAACACAATCCAGGAGAAAATGGCAAGAAATATACCAAGCAATGAAGAGCAAAGACCTGCATCCAAGACTACACTATCCAGAGATATTTTCATTTAAAATGGAAAGAAAATAAGGTGCTTTCCACCAAAAGATGTGGAAGAGACTGCTTCAGGACAAAGAGGAAGTAGAGAGAGAGAGAGGTGGTCAGGGAACAATGGAAAAAAATGGCAATGAATAAGCACCTATTAATAAAAATCTTCAATATAAAGGATTAAATGCTCCAATAAAAAATATAGACTAGCTAAAGGAATAACAGATCGTAGCACATATATGTACTGTCTACAAGAGTTCCACATCAGAACAAAAGCAGTATTGGGAGATCGGCACTAGCACACGAAAAAAAAGTGGAAGTGGATCACCAACTTACACCATAACCCAGAATAAACTCAAAATGGAGAAGGACTTAAATATAAGTCATGAAAACACAAAAGGTCTAGCCAAAATTTAGGCACTACAATTTCAGATATCCAATGTAGTGATTACTTTTGCTGATATATTGTAAAGAAGGGCAAATAAGAAAAAAATAAATGGGATTATATTAAATTAAAAATCCTTCTGCGTGTCTAAAGAAAACAGCATTAAAATGAACAGAGAACCAACTATATGGGAAAACATATTTGCCAATAACGACTCGGACAAGGGTTTGATCTCCAAAATACATAAAGAACTCACACGACTCCACTCCAGTAAGACTAAAAACCCAATTCAAAAATGGGCAAAAGACTTGAAAAGACACTTCTCCAAGGAGGACATACAGAGGGCCCAGAGACATATGAAAAGATGCTCAGCATCACTAGCCATCAGAGAGATGCAAATTAAAACCACCATGAGATACCACCTGACACCAGTCAGAATGGCCATCATCAACAAATCAACAGACAAGTGTTGGAGAGGATGTGGAGAAAAGGGAACTCTAGTGCACTGTTGGTGGGATTGTAGACTGGTGCAGCCACTGTGGAAAACAGTATGGAATTTCCTCAGAAAACTCAAAATGGAATTGCCTTTCCACCCAGCAGTTTCGTTGCTGGGATTATACCCTAAGAGCCCTGAAACACCAATCCAGAAGAACCCATGCATCTCAATGTTCATAGCAGCACAATTTACAATAGCCAAGTGCTGGAAGCAACCTAAGTGCCCATCAGTCAATGAGTGGATCAAAAAACTGTGGTCCATTTACACAATGGAATTCTACGCAGCAGTCAGAAAGGAGGAGATCCTACCCTTTGCAACAGCATGGATGGAACTGGAGAACATTATGCTAGGTGAAATAAGCCAGGAGGTGAGAGAGAAATACCACATGATCTCACCTTTAAGTGGAACATAATCAACCAAAGAAAACAGCAAACAAAATACAACCAGAAACATTGAAATTAAGAACAACCTAACAATGGCCAGAGTGGAGGGGGAGGGCACAGTGCTTGGTGGGGTTTCCAGGAAATACTATGAAGGACACATGGACACAACCAATAAGGAGGGTGGGAGTGGGGGGAGGGGGGTGGGAGAGGAGTGGTAGGGGGAAAATGCAGACAAATGTAAACGATTAATAATAAAGTAATACATAACTTCCGGCCAAGATGGAGGCGTAGGTAGACACACTGTGCCTCCTCGCACAACCAAAAGAAGGACAACAACAAATTTTAAAAGAAAAAACAACCAGAACTGACAGAAAATCGAACCGTATGGAAGTCCGACAACCAAGAAACTAAGAAACATACATCCAGACCTGTATGAGGGGCAGAGAGGACTCACGTGGCGGGGCGGCAGCTGGCGGACCGGGGAAAGGCGCGGTTGGCCGGGGGAGGTGGCGGCTGCGGACCGGGCGTCCCACTCCCTCAGGGAGGAATGGCTAAGGAGCAGGATGGACCCCGCAACCCAGAGTTCCGGCGAGGGGAGGTGAAGCCTCAAAGCCTCTGATTGAAAACTCCTGCGGGGACTGAGGCGGCAGCAGCGGGAGAAACTCCCGGCTTCACTGGAGAGCTCGTTGGAGAGAACCACAGGGTCCTAGAGCGTGCACAGCCCTCCCACCGGGGATTGCACCGGAACCAGCACCAGAGGGGCCCCGTTGGATTACGGGTAGTGCAGAGGGTGACTGGTGACCCGCAGGGAGTGGAGCGGCCGCCATTGTTCCCTCTCGGACCCCTCCCCCACAAACAGCGTCACAACACAGCGACGTGGCTGCCCTGCCCTGGTGAACACCTAAGGCTACGCCCCTTACTATGTAACAGGCGCGCCAAGACAACAAAAATGGCCCAAGTGAAAGAACAGATCAAAGCTCCAAAAAAAATACAACTACGTGACCAAGAGACAGCCAACCTATCAGATGCACAGTTCAAAACAATGGTAATCAGGATGCTCACAGACTTGGTTGAATTTGGTCACAAATTTGATGAACAAATGAAGGATACAATAAGGGACATGAAGAAAAACGTACAGGGAACCAACAGTGATGGGAAGAAAAATGGGACTCAAATCAATGGTGTGGACCAGAAGAAAGAAACATTCAACCAGATCACAATGGAGAAACAAGAATTCGAAAAAACGAGGAAAGGCTTAGGAACCTCCAGGATGTCTTTAAACGTTCCAATATCCGAATCATAGGGGTGCCAGAAGGAGAAGAGAAAGACCAAGAAACTCAAAACTTATTTGAACAAATAATGAAGAAGAACTTCCCTAATTTGGCAAAAAAAATAAGACTTCCAGGGGGTCCAGGAAGCTCAGAGAGTCCCAAAGAAGTTGGACCCAAGGAGGAACACACCAAGGCACATCATAATAACATTACCCAAGATGAAAGATAAGGAGAGAAACTTAAAAGCAGCAAGAGAAAAGGAGACAGTAACCTCCAAAGGAGTGCCCATCAGACTGTCAGCTGATTTCTCCAAAGAAACCTTACAGGCAAGAAGGGGCTGGCAAGAAGTATTCCAAGTCATGAAAGGCAAGGACCTACATCCAAAATTACTCTATCCAGCCAAGCTTTCATTTAGAATGGAAGGGAAGATAAAGTGCTTCCCTGATAAGGTCAAGTTCAAGGAGTTCATCATCACCAAGCCCTTATTATATGAAATATTAAAGGGACTTATCTAAGAAAAAGAAGATCAAAAATGGGAACAGTAAAATGACAACCAACTCACAGCTATTAACAACTGAACCTAAAACAGAAACAAAAACAAACTAAGCAAACAAGTAGAACAGGAATAGAATTACAGAAATGGAGATCACACAGAAGGTTATCATCAGGGGGGTGGGTGGGGAGAGATGGGGGAAAGGTACAAGGAATAAGAAGCATAAATGGTAGGTAGAAGATAGACAGGGGCAGGTTAAGAATAGTATAGGAAATGGAGAAGCCAAGGAACTTGTATGTATGACCCATGGACATGAACTGCGGAGGGGGAGTGTGGGGGGAAGGGGTGTGCAGGGAGGGGGGTGGGGGGAGGAGATGGGACAACTGTAATAGTATAATCAATAAAATATATTAAAAAAAGAAAGAAAGAAAAAAAAAGAGAAGAAAAAAAAATAAAGTAATAAAAATGAATAAATAAATAAATAAAAGAACCTAAGATGTAGAAATTAAAATGCTGCCCATTTTCAACAGTGAAAAAAAGAAAAGAAAGGGTATTAGTGGCTTTCTTCCTTTTTCATTGGTTTGTATTTTCAATTTCCCATAATTGATCTAAAATACTTCTATCAGGAAGTAAAACAGCAATCTATTCTTTGTGAAAACAGATACTGCCCCTGCATATATATAACATGCATATATGGTAAGATAGCATATATACATAAAAACTGAAAATTTCTGTATCCTTAAATCAGTGCTTCTACTATCTGGGTCAAGTCTCTTTAATGCAGGTCAATCTATACATGAAACCAAACACTTTGTGTTGACCATAGTGGATGTGGTGAAACCATTATAAAAAGAATAATTTTTCAACATTACATGATACTGGTCATTTTGATTTATTTCTTGTCCCCAAATAACGTTGCTTCAACTATCAAATTTTCTGGCTCTCCATGTAGGGAGAAGTTTCTATGTGATTCGTCAGAATTTAGGACAACTGAACCGGCTTCTGACTATACAAGAGATCACCCTCTATCAAAGGATGAGTTTAGCATTTTATCTATTACTCCTTTTGTTCCAAAATATGTATGCCACTTGGCATGCTAGGTGAATGTATTTCTTGACGCCTTCCTACAGCTTTCAAGTTACAAATATGAATAAGCTGGTCACAGCATTGGTTTTTCTCTATCATGCAGATAACCAGAGATGGTAGTCATCCAATGTTTATATATAAAGAGAGCTGACAGACTACTATGGCTCCTAGCTGATACTTCCAAGTCATCATAATGTTCTTGTGTCTATCCCCATCACAAATGCAAGGAGAAAAAGGTGGTGGTAACTGTAGCTATCCAAAATTCTAGGTTTCTGTCAGGGCATCCTGTGGCATTAAATGTTAGCTTTATAAGCAGTATGTGTAAACATCCCTTTGGGGAAGGACTCATGAGGAAAGAAGCTATAAAGAATTAAAAGACATATTACCTCCTCCTCAGGGGACAGGTTCCCTTTCTTACTGCTGACAGGAAAACCACTTCCAAATTCTTTGGAATGAATATCTGCTCCATACTCAACTGTCACATCCCCCTCAATGCTGCTCACCAACCTCCAGAATTCCTTCTCCACAAGTTCTGTAGGTACCATCTGCGGTAACAGGGATAGAAAATGATCAGCCCTGGTCTCCACAACAGGTACAACTATTAAGATATTAAACTCTGTGTCCCCATTCCATAGTTACATACATGTACAGGCATGTTGAAATAATTAGCCTTGAAGGAATCAGCCATTTCACCAAAGCTCTGCAACGTGTACTCCTGTGTAGCCTGCTCAAAGCCAAAGGCTTCAGGGGGCTTCTTAAACTCCTGAAATAGAATACATTTCAGCAGCACATCAGCAACAGGGAAGAATCCAAAAGGAAGAGCTTCTATCTCATGCTATACTTCCACCTTTTTAATTTATTGGTGTGCACACCAAGACAGATAGATAGATAGATATCTATTGATTTGCTGTTTCTAGCAACCTTGTAGTATCAGGACAATGCTCTCACCAGTTGAGGAACCCACCCAGGGCGATCTACTTTTTGTTATGTTCCAGCAAGGGTGACTATCTTTAATATCCATTAAATGTTTCTTTGTTTTTATGGTTCATGTCATCTCAATTATAGTCCTTCGTCTTATGCTCATTAGGTTTCTATCAACACACATCTAGTCTTTGGAACCATTCTTACTTATCACATCACTGACAGCTAATTAACACTTAAAAGAAGCATTAGCTTAACCAGATGCATTAAAAAATTACCAAAGAACTAAAGTTAAAATATCTATGTTGCATAGGCCATACCGCCATGGTACACTTTGGGCATCTCCAGATCCGTCTGTGGATTTCAGGAACAGATGGCAACAGGCAGAATATGTGATAATGGTCATCACAGCCATCACAAAGAAGAAGTTTCCCATATTCATCTCCTCGGGAACACATCTGGCAAACACGTGAGTTAATCTACCAGGAAAAATAAAATAAAAATAAAAGCTGCTTGCTCCTGATACATTACTTTGGGTTTCTAGCTATTAATTTTGAACACCTATTGCCAATAACAACTATGCTATGTTCTATTCTTGAGTTCACCTGTAAATTTTTCTGATGAAAAACATGACAACAAATAAAGAATACCTAAATAATATAATCTGTTAACACATGGACCATGATTAAGATATTTGGGAACAAGAAACATGACATTATTATTTTTATTTTTATTTTTTTGAAACATGACTTTTTAAAGAGTCAATGGTATAAATCTAAACGCTAATGGTGTGAACTAGTATGGATCATTTATAGGATTATATACCATTAATAACACACATGTACCTTTGCTGGCATCTACTTACATAGGGAGGTACAGCAGTGACTCTGGGTCACAGTCAATTCCAATTTTATTAAAAAATATATTTAACATATTAAATATATTAAAACATAACAGAAAACTAAGTGATCCACTAGTTGCATGGGCTGCAGAAGAATCATAAATGATTCCCAAGTTTGAATGACAACTTGTGACAGTACAAATTCAGAAACACAGGGTCGATTGGGGACACGGTAGAAGTAAAGATGATATCTCAGTCATCAGGTGGCAATGGTTAAGAGAAAGGAGTGTGGTGGTCAAAATAGAGTTGTCCAAGAATAAAACTGCTGGGAACATAAACATTTAGAGAGCAGAAAATGGCAGGCAAAAATTATAAAAACAAGGTGAAATCAGCCAAAGACAAAGGACAATAATGAAAGAAAAAGATTTACAGCATCGTTTTATAAAAATGTAGAAACTCTACACTATTTAACAAATTAGAAAAATCCTTCAGGTATGGAGTATTTTAAGAAAAAGGAGGAAAAATGTATGTACATAAAGATAAAGCAAGATCATAGAAGACACGCACCGCTGTGCATACAGCAGTTTGGCAGAAAATTCTAAAACACAGGAGATAGGACTTTTGCTAGCATACACTGAGTATGTTTCTTAACCTTACTGGCCATCTCTGTCTCCATAATAAAGGCTCAGAAGTAAATGGAAGGAAGGAGAAATAAAGGTAAACAAAATAATTTTAGGTTCCATCTAGTCCTAACAGTTCTAAACCAGAATTGGAATACCCCAGGTGCGTCCTTACAGACTCAGCATTGCTGCAGTTCTTCTGTAGCCGCGTGGTCATCCTGGTGCAGGGCTTTAGGCTCAAATCCTCCTCAGACAATGTTGACATCACTTTTCCATCCCCATTTTGACTCTCCTTCATCACAACAGTGTGAGGGTATATGATGCCTTCTTTATCTAAGAGAATCAGAAAGAAATCTGGAAATAAACAAATACGTTCTCCATCAGGATTAAAAAACCATGTCTCCTACAGTTCTTGAGTACTTTACCCCTCACACTGTCCCTGAGTCTATTAGGCTTCACACCTTTCTTCTTTGAAGTCTTGCTCTTAGCCACAAGGCCCAATCCCATCCTCTTGGGACCTGCTCCATAGATCTGCAACTTCTTCAACTCTGGATTCCTCTCAATGTCCTCCTCGGTCAGCACTGCCTATTAAAAGAAAATTTTAAAAAATTAACTGAGTTTAACATATATACAACACAATAAAAGCACAAGAGGTCACATAAGAATGAATCAGACGTGTCTACCTATTTTAAAGTTTTACTGTGTAATTTCACCCCTAACTAAAAGGCATGCCTAGGCATGAACAAATGGACACACAAATCTGGGAGGTAATTAGCAGTTTATAACTCAAAAGTTATAAAGGAAACTATAGAACACTACTATGTTTACAAGGCTACTTAGGCTTAAATATCATAAAGCACAGAACTTTTAGTAGATAACTCAATAAGTACACTGTAAACAAGTCTATTCCTCTCACTGACCTGAAGATGCAAAAGACAACACAAGAGGATTTCCACTCTGTTTAGAACTCAATTATAAGTAACTCCGTTCTACCTACATGGTATCACAGACGTGGGGAACTGGAAATCCATGAAATGTCAAAAAATACATATGTCATATTATACCATTTTCACCTTATATTTCTTTTTACTGGACAGCTATTCTTCAACCACTTTTCATTCAACTTTTTAAATTAAAGTCCTATTTACATTTCTCCTTTCCATTTAAAGCACAAGATTTACTTTTGTAAGTTTTCTACACAGACAGAAACATAAGTAACATTTTCTGGCTTTGTTTTATTCCCTAAATAATTTATGCAGTGTGATGACCCATAACAGTCTTCTTTCTGCAGCACGTGGCTCAAGAAAACGTTCAGAAAAGCTTTCGGTCCCAAAGGTATTTAATAAAACAGTCACATTTTCATGGACGTACAAAACAGTCTAGTAAATTTAAAGACTCTATTTTTTGTATGTTTTTATTTTTGTATATGATGTTTAAAACTCTGAAAACCTTTGTAACTAAAAAGAAACTGCTCTTCTAAGGTTAAAAAATTCTTTGTAAGTTTTATAGAATTCTTCATGTAATAAACGACGCAGTAGACAGCATGCCATTGATACACAGACCACTACAGAGCCATAGTCCTCTACAGGGTTCCTAAGCTCCAAGGACAAGATTCCTCTGCATTAAGCATCCCAAACCCACGTGCTAGGCAACTGAGACCCACCTCCAAAGGTTAGACAGAGCCTGCCAAAATTGTGCAGATTAACCACTTAGCCAATCCTAAACTGTTACTCTGCCTAGCTTTGTCCCTCCCCAGAAGTCCAAATTAAAAGCCCCTTCTGCCTCCTAACCCAATCTCATGCCTTCTATTGTGGCTTTTGTGGTAATCCATGTCTCGTGGGTATAATAAATTTTATTTCCTTACGTCACCTTCTGTCACAGCTGAATGATGATCTCAAAAAAGAGTAAGACAAAAACCAACATTTAAAAACAATCTTATAGTGTGCTTTCTAAATGGCAAAAGATTTATACAATCTAGAAAGAAACCAGAGTACAGTGTACTTTGTAAACAGCATCACAATATTCCCAAAAATACTAAAAACAGTATTTTAAAAAATATATAAAAGAAAATACTGCAAATCCTACTGATGAAAGCAAATACCTTATTCATTTTCAACAAATTCAACACTGGGGAACATATATTAAAAAGTAAACACTGTTTTCCAGAAATGTACTCTCCCATCTAAAAAGTCCCAGATAAATTTTGGCAGTATATGGATGTAAAAAATAGGCACTCACATCAGGCTGTTGTTTTTTCCACCGGCGACTATAGCTGCCAAACTTGGAAGGTTGTAGAGACTGTGTAAGGCGAAGGCTGTGTGGTTTGTATTCCTTACCTTTTTCCTCACTGTCAAATGGATGAGCGTTATACTGCTGGAGATGGGGGAAAAAAATGGTACCATCAAGAATTAAGTTAGTATTTGGAAAATAAAACAATGCCTTCATTGTAAATCTCCGGCAATGAAAACTATGATTGCACAAATCAACCCTTCTCTTGTTCTTCAAAATCACTGAACAGATAGGACAAGAACTTGTGTACATGTAAACAAATGTTTTACATATGTCTATGCCATGTAAATACAATGAACTTTTCCTTGTGTTTTAATTTCCTCATCTGAAAAAGTGGTAAGAGAAATATCAACTCTAACAGAATTATATAAATTAAATAATATGCACTAAAACAGATGTACTTTTGTTAAAAACTTCTTTGGAAATTAAAGAAACTTTAGAAACTTACTACTATTTAAAATACCAGCTACATCAGTCCCCCCTTATTCTTTAAGCCCACCTAATAGCAAGGTTTTATCCCTAAATTCTGCTGTGAGTTTATTATCTATTTATTTTTCACGGAGAACGGCTTAAACTAGTAAGTAGTTTTCTGTAACATCTGCTGCAAGATAATGTCCATAAAGAGACACCAACCCTCTAGCACAAATAGAGAGGATACTACCATTCTCATATAGGTGGCCTAGGAGGCATAAACCTTTTTCATACATGCTGGAAAATATTGTCCATGGCTTCCTTGAACTTCTTTCCATTAACTTAACACTCCCTAAACCTTAACTAGTCAGCAGAAAGCTGAAGCAATGAAAGGTAAGATAGCACATAAAAGAGCAAAACCCTATCAGCACGCAAACCATCCAATGGCCCTCACAGGGTTGGCTCCAGGCTGAAACATTTCATAAGGGTAAATGATGCGTTCATAATGGGACTTTAGCAGCGACCCAAAGTTTTTCCCTGCTGGGTACTTGAGACGCTGGGCAACTCGAGTCCACCGACGGTTCTTGCAAACGGCTTCATAGCCCCCTTCCTCCATCACAATCTAAAAGGATTAAGAAAGAGTACAGTTAACTGTGACCAGAGCATAGATACCAAAAAATAAAAAAAAGGGCTTAAAATATGAACTATGAACTCCACCAAAGACTCAAAGATTCTATTAAGAAGTGTTCATTGTTTCCTTTTCTGCAGAGAGACAGAATGTTCAAGTTTAGAGAGTTTTTCCCAAGATAAGGCTTTTTACTTGTTTTTCCTTTTGAAAGCCGAATTACTCTTACCTTACTAAGACTATAAAGGTCCAATATCCTTCGCTCCACATTAGGAATTTTTAATGAAGAGCCTTGGAATTCCCAGAATTTTGCAATTTTGTCCAAGTATATCAGTTTCACTCTGGTCTGAGCCTGGAGAAAAGACAGGCTGGCTTTAACGTAGATCAAAAACCATCGTGAATGGTTTGTAAAGTTATCTCCTAGGCTAGTGGCTAGGCATCATTGCCTCAACACCCATTAGACTTTGCAATAAACTCAAATAGGCTGATTCTCTAAAATAAACAGAAAGCTCAGAAAGTGATGCCTGAGTCAAAAATCCTATGTCCTGAAATTTAAAGAATTACAGTTGAGCTCAAAGAGGGCTGAATAGCAGTGAATGGGGGCAGACTGAGAACACCAGAATTATCTCCTGGTGGGCCCCGTGTAGTGCAGACTTCCCTGGGTAGGTGACTTGAGATTTAAAAAGTGTTAAAACTTGGCCATGAAACCACTTTCAGAATTATCATTGTTTAATGGTGCATTATTTTGGATCTTCCAGAACCTAAAAATAGTCAAAAGTCTTAGTTCACGCATTTTCCATATTCAGTAGTAAGCCACGTATACTGTGGTACCTGCTTTAAAAAACAAGGTGTTCGTCCGTCACTTACTGACACATTTTTAAATATAGATCACTTCACACAACAACAAACACATGAGTCCATTTTAGCTGATAATTTAGGACATATATTTGTTGTGAAGTTTGGTTTTTGTAAAAGAAATCAGGGAAAATCCAAAATGAGAAAATGTGGCTATGGAGAGACGAAAATGAGAAAGGTATTATCTCTGTACTTGAAAGGTCTAATTTTAGCGTATTCTATGAGTGAATAATATTACTCATGTCTACAAACTTAAAGGTTTTCAAGTGTTAGCATTTTCCATAAGCTTTTCTGACGGATCAATAAACATTCTGGAAAATGATGGAGGTGTGATTTGAATCAAACTACATTTCAGCTGCATGTAATGTGCGAATCACAGTATAACAAAACTGTTAGTACAATAAGATTACAGTCCAGATTTTCCTACCACAAGATCAGTTTTCAGTTTACCTCTAGTTCACTTAGCCTCTGGATTCGAGGGATAAATTTAAAGTTGTCAACTTCCACAGCAAAGGGAGGCTGCCAGTCCTGTTAGTTTAAAAAACATACCAACTGGTTGTTATGATATATTCAACGATGAATGTAGTAATAAGAAATGAAACCATCTCTTTTAAGATTGCTGGTTCTTTTGCTCTAAAATCCTAAATTGTTTTCAGTAGGTAAGTTGAGGAAATTAGGGGTGAAACTAATATCCAAAATTTTCTTTCGTACATCTTATAAAAACGTAAACAACAGAAAATCCCCGACAAACTTAGGTGTAAAAGCTGTTTAAAATAAATATGAGGTTTTCCAGGCTACGAAGAGGTAGTAATGCCCATTTAAAAATTTAACAATGTTTTTATGCATTTTCGAATGCGAACTTTTCTTTCCCAAAACAGTCATACAAGTCCACGGCTTCCAGCGAACAGTACGAGGGTTTTCACGGGAGACGTTGTGGTGAGACGTTTAAAAAGACGAGAAATTGGCGGTAAGTGGACGGTTGATTTAACGGGTAAAAGCCTGTGGCTTTAAAAATAAAGAAGTCGTGCGGTGCTTCACACTCAATCTCACAGCACTCCTCTCTAAGCCCACAAATTTTGTTTCACAGGCTTACCTCTGGTGGGCGGATCTTGCAAATGCCAGACTTTTCGGCGATGGGCCTGATTTTCGCGATGTAGCTTAGCGGGTCTCGAAATTCGTCCCACGTTGGTTCGAAGACAGGGCACTCCGGCGGAGGGAGGAATTCTTCGGTCCCCAAATCCATGCCCGTTTACGAGGCTAACATGTAAAACACGTAATGAACAAACTCCGTAGTAGCTAAACAAGGACGACCACAGGAACCTTATTTTCGACCAAACTGCAAAGGTGTTTGAAAGCACTTAGCCCCTTACCAATCGCCAACACTCTCGGTCTCGATATCACCATTTTAACCCTTGAGCTTTTCCGGCTTCTTTACACGCCTTGCGGCGTCTTAACGTAAAAGACGTAAAATGACGTGAAGTCGCGTCACTCACTTGCGGATTGGTTTCAACCGGAAAGATATTTTGCGTACTGGCTGAAAGCTGAAGACTAGACGAGTTTCATCAAAGTTAGAAGATAAAAACAAACCAAACAAAAACTACGAGGTGAAATGACAGTGAATAGTTCTACAATCGAACACAGCAGTGAATTATGAACGCAATCTCCGCATCTTCAAATAAAAGACTGTTCGGAGCAAGTTACGAATGGAAAATCTTAAAAACATGTGAGCCTGCCCATTCATTTTTCTCTAAAAAACAAAAAACCCTCTTTTGCAGTGACGTCACGCAAACGTCCCTCGTTAAGTCTATTTACACAATGAATAAGTAATTACTCTTACACCTTGAAACACTCAACTACAGAATTACGTGATTCCCCGTTACCCGCTTGCTTGTTATACGAAAACAATCAGAGCAATTTCGAAACATTCAAATATTTGGATAATACATTGATAAACCAAATATCCAAACTGGAATCACATAATTTAAATTACATTCACGTA
>VMDR010013123.1:0-25467 GCA_007922815.1 Macrotus californicus | reverse complement strand
GAAATCAGCTGACAGTCTGATGGGCACTCCTTTGTAGGTTACTGTCTCCTTTTCTCTTGCTGCTTTTAAGATTCTCTCCTTATCTTTCATCTTGGGTAATGTAATGATGATGTGCCTTGGTGTGTTCCTCCTTGGGTCCAACTTCTTTGGGACTCTCTGAGCTTCCTGGACTCCCTGGAAGTCTATTTCCTTTGCCAGATTGGGGAGGTTCTCCATTATTTGTTCAAATAAGTTTTCAATTTCTTGGTCTTCCTCTTCTCCTTCTGGCACCCCTATGATTCGGATATTGGAACGTTTAAAGACATCCTGGAGGTTCCTAAGCCTCTCCTCGTTTTTTTGAATTCTTGTTTCTCCATTGTGTTCTGGTTGAATGTTTCTTTCTTTCTTCTGGTCCACACCATTGATCTGAGTCCCGTTTTTCTTCCCATTACTGTTGGTTCCCTGTACATTTTTCTTCATTTCCCTTATCGTATCCTTCATTTGTTCATCTAATTTGCGACCAAATTCAACCAAGTCTGTGAGCATCCTGATTACCAGTGTTTTGAACTGTGCATCTGATAGGTTGGCTCTCTCTTCGTTGCTTAGTTGTATTTTTCCTGGAGCTTTGATCTGTTCTTTCATTTGGGCCATTTTTGTTGTCTTGGCGTGCCTGTTACATATAAGGGGCGGAGCCTTAGGTGTTCACCAGGGCGGGGCAGCCACTTTACTGCGTTGTGACGCTGTTTATGGGGGAGGGGTCTGAGAGGGAACAATGGCGCTTGCTCCGCTCTCTGCCGGTTTTCAGTGACTTTCCGTGCTACCCACATTCAAATTGGGGCTCTCTGGTGCTGGTTCTGGTGCTGATTCCCGGTGGGAGGGCTGTGTACGCTCCAGGACCCTGTGGGTCTCTCCAACGAGCTCCCCTGCGAGGCCAGGAGTTTCTCCCGCTGCCGCCGCCTCAATCCCCACAGGAGTTTTCAATCAGAGGCTTTGAGGCTTCACCTCCCCGAGCCAGAACTCTGGGTTGCGGGGTCCATCCCGCTCTCGAGCCGTTCCTCCCGGTTTATCCTCACGAGGGAGTGGGACACCCGGTCCTCAGCCGCCACCTCTCCCGGCCAGCCGCGCCTTTCCCCAGTCCACCAGCCACCGCCCTGCCACGTGAGTCTTCTCCGCCCCTCCTACCGGTCTGATTGTAAGTTTCTTAGTTTCTTGGTTGTCGGACTTCCATACGGTTCGATTTTCTGTCAGTTCTGGTTGTTTTTTCTTTTAAAATTTGTTGTTGTCCTTCTTTTGGTTGTGCGAGGAGGCACAGTGTGTCTACCTATGCCTCCATCCATAAGTAGCAATTTTTTTGTGGTGAGAACACTTAAGACCTACATTTTTAGCAAACTTCAAGGATATGGTACATTATTAACTATTGCTGTCATGCTGTGCATTACCTTCCCAGAACTTATTCATCTTATGACTGGAAGTTTGTACCCTTTGAACATCACCTCCCCAGTGTCCCCTCCCCTCAGCCCCTGGTGACCACCATTTTACTCTCTGATTCTGTGAATTTGACTATTTTAGAGTTCACATACAAGTGAGATCATTCAGTATTTATCTTTGTCTGGTTTATTTCACTTAACATAATGCCCTCAAGGTCCATCCATATTGCCACACTTTGCAAGATTTCCTTCTTTTTTATGGATGAATAATATTCTACTATATATATGTGTGTGTGTGTGTGTATACATGTACATACATATATGTATATATACATCCATTCACCCATGAATGGACACTTAGGTTCATATTTCTAAATACTGACTACTGTGAATAATGCTGCAATGAACATGAGGTACAGATATCTCTTCAAGATAGTGACGTCATTTCCTTTGGATATATACAAGCACAGAAGTGAGGTTGCTGGATCATATTGTAGTTCTATTTTAAATTTTTAAAGGAAACTTTATACTGCCTTCTGCGCCAATTGTGCCCATTGAAACACCCATTTACAGTGCACTTGAGGGCTCAGTCTACACCAGGCAGCCAGGGCAGGCTTCACCAAGGAGGCCACACAGAGAGGAGACTAGATGTCAATCTTCAAGTCTTGAAGGGGATTCATGTCTGACTGGAGAGGTTGAAATAGAAGAGACACCAGATGAAGACACCTCTTCTGAGGATTATTTTTGAAGAAGGGAGCAAAGAAATAGGGTGGAATCTGGGGAGGACAGTGAGGTGAAGAAGAATCCTTTTTAATTTGGGAAAAGAAGAAACCCCATTATGCTCAAGGAGTGATCCAGTGCCGAGGAAGTTTCTGATGTGGAACAGAGAAGGGAGGATAGCTAAGTGCTGCTCTTGGCTGAGTGGGGTGGGGACTTGCCCTTCCTGTGGGTCTGGGGGAGAAAATCCACAGGCCTGGGGCAGGACTGAGTGAGCGAGTGGTCCTGCTGGGATACAGGTGGTGCTGGTGGTGGGAACTGAGTAGGTTGACTTCTGATCACTCCCACTTCTCAGGAAGGAAGAAGGAGAAATTGTTGAAGGTTTGAGGAGAGAGAATGAAATTAAGCTATCTCACAGGAGAATGGGGAGATATGGTAAAATAGGAAAAATGCCATGAGAAACATCCCTAGACATTTCACAGTGGGGGAGGGGATCACGAAATCATGAACACAAAGGTGGGATGACAGATTGGATTCAGAAGTGGCAGTTGTTTCCTTCTTTATCATTTCCACTTTTCTCTGCTTATTCCTGTGACCAACTTCAATGCTTATGAAATCAGGGCTGGGTTCAGACGAAGGAGGAAGCAGAGAGTGAAAGAGTCCTGGCATCTCGATGATGTGGAGGGTTTGAAGGAGGACCTTGTCTGGCTTGTTGGCCATCAGAGACCAAGCTCTCTGTTCCTTCAGAGCTGTCCTCCAAAACCCTGAGGAAGGCTGGTCCCCTCCACTGCATTCCTCTAGATAGCCACTGTGGAGGTGGACCAGTGGTCAGTGTCCCAAATGAGTCTTAATTCATGTTGGTGCTCACCACATAGACTTGCAAACATTTGTAATCTGAAATCACCAAAATTGTCCAACACTTAATAAAATGCCAAATATAGATGATGTTGAAGTAGAACAGTTTTAAAGAAAGATGCTATAGGACAAGAACAGGAGGGTAGTGGGCATCCAAAGTCTAAAGAAAAAGTGGAGTAATTCAAGCCGGGTTAGAGATATAGGGTCTTTGGAGCAGGAAGAGGGAGAGGAGCTACGATAGGAATGCTCAGGAATGTGAAATTAGAAAAGAGAAGTGAGGAGTTAAAAAGTGCCTCAGAGAGGACTTTCGTATGATTGGAGAAGGGACTCAAAGAGGAATAACAAGGGAACTGAGCCCTAGGTGGGCTACGGGGCACTCAGGTGTCCCCAGAGCATGTGTCTCATTGAGACAGGCTGCCCTTTGCAATATGCAAGGCAGGTAGGGACATTTTGGTTAATTCTTTGAGCTAAGTGAGGTCCTTTGGTGCTGATGGCAGCAGTATTGGGTTGGTGCGGCTGGCGATTAGATGGGACTAACTTGATCAGGGAAGTTAATCTGGAGCAGGATGGATGTGATCTCAAGTGCTCACGTGGGATATAAAATGAGCTGGGCTGGTGGCAGTGGCAGCACATGGGTGGACGAAACGATGTTCAGTGTATATGATAACATAAAGGTCTTTGGTCATCAGCAGTGAGTTTGATGGTGAGGGAACATTAGGGACGAGTGACATAGATGTCAAAGTAAACAGTGAGCTTTATGTCTGAGTGCCTGGGGAAGTGGGACACCTCACAATAAGCAGTGTGTGTAAGTAGAGGTTCTAATTGCTTGGGGGCCTGTCAATTAAGGCTTCAAATCTAAATGAATGTATCTGAAGTGCTGATGGAATATAGATATATTGGAAAAAAATATGAAGTTTTATTTATCCCCACCACTGGCTCCTCATCCTTGACTTCAATTTTGTTTCCTTATTTGCTAGAATGTTTTCATTCTACAAGTTTGTCCACTGATCCCACTGGTGTAAGGGTTGCCCCAGAACCCATTTTTCACATAAATCAGGCTCTTAATAGGTTACATTTTGTTTCCGGCCATCTGCTTCTTCTTGACTCAGGAGCCTGGAGAGCATTCAAAAAAAAAAAAACACACTCTCCTTAGAGCATCTGACATCTGGTCCTTCTGGAGAGGAACTAACCCACCTCCAGGTATTCCCCACCTGATGATCTGATGCCATCACCCTGGTCCTTTTTGTCTCCACCCAGCACCCACCACTGCTCTGGCCCCTCTGTCACCAGATTCATAGCCTCTTCTCCCCTCCATTCCTTTTTCCTTCCTCATTATCTACCCCTCCCTCAGTTACCTGTCAATCAATTCTCCTTAAATTTTTGCACCTGAAAAACAAACATTTACATATCATCTCAACATGCTTTAGATTATTTTTCTCTTGCTAACATGGGTATAATTATAGTAAATGTGTTAGTCACTGCTGGCACAGAGTCAAGCAGAAGCAAATAATTACCAGACAAACACTTTTTGTCCTAACGCTGTTTCTGTGTCCTTGATTCAGTCTCAGAGCCTTTACTCAAATCACACATTTTTCTTTGGCCTTATGGATGCAGTGAAGGGTTCAGCCTGACCACTGGTCTCCAGGTCATCTCTGAATACTGTCTCCCAACCTTGGGAAAGAGTGAAAGCTTAGTTGGTGAGCTTTCAGATCTTCCAGGCAGTTGTTAAATGTCTGATTCTGCGCCACAGATGGTTATTCTAAGGGTCAGGCTGGATTTCAAAGGGATCTAGGGGCACCTGATGGAGAGGATTCATGGGGCACACCTTGGGGCGAACTGATTTAGAGTGCTCCTACCTCCCTGAGTTAAACATGTGACCAGTATTCTGGGGGACTCCATTAATTTCCAGCTACACATATTAAATCTTTTAAATATTACATTTTAGAAGAAAAATATTTTTCATGGACTGAAAATACTTTGGAAAAACATCTACATTTCCTCTGGGGCACCAGAATTCAGCAGAAAATTGAGACAAAGAATGAAATATTATTTTGTCTTATTGCCAGCTCCCCATCTTCTAAGTCTCCCAGTGCCTGAAAATGTAGTTGAAGTGACTTCCTTTTTTTAAAAGGTCTTGTCAGCTGCTGGCTTGAGCTTTAGCTTACACTGATTTTTACAGCTAAATTATAAAGCTCTGACAAAGGAATTTAATAAGGGAAAGGCAGACAGCCTAGAGTAGAGGCATTTGGGTACGGTCCCCATTGTGACAGGGGACCTCGCTGAGCAGGTCCAATCAATCAGCACTGGGAGCCACTGACAAGTCATGATCAGGCAGGAATTAGACCAAACCTCATTGTAAGAATCCTTCAATTTATGCAGTTTTTTTTTTTTCAGAAGACAGAATCCTGAAGCTTCTAAGTCTCAAAAAGGCTCCATATCTCCTGGAAGAGGCATTTAAAGAAAATTGGCCCCCCAATCACTGTGCTATTATTAGCCTATCTTCTTACCATATAAAGGCTAATGTAGAAGCTATTTTTGTGAACGTTATAAAAAATTCCTCTTGAGTTTCTTTATCAGGAGGTGAATTTAACTATTTTTTTTAAAAAAGAGTGAGATAATATACACGAATTCAATTTGAAATTGGCCTTTTCTTTTTGGGACGTATAGGTAAAGTTCTCTCATTTTACAACTCATGTGTGAACAGTTAAGGGAAAAGATTTCATAGAGGGACCTGTGTATGTCCCATTGTGTGTGAAGGAGAAAGTTTGGGTTCAGCCTTGAAAGTGGAGCAAAGGGAAAAGCTAGACTAGAGGGGTCACCTGAAGCAGCATTATGGTGTTACTGCTCAGCAGAATTGTTGGCCAGGAACACACTTCATTTTCCATGTGTGGTGCTTCCCCATGCTCCTCCATGCTCACCCACTCAGCTTGAAGGGAAGAACGAGCGGGTGGGGCTCAGAGGGTTTTTAGGGCAGTGACACTACTCTATGTGATACTATGATGGTGGATATATTTCATTATACATTTGTCCAAACCCGTAGGATGTATAACACCAAGAGTGACCCTAATGTAAACTATGGGCTTTGGGTGATGATGACGTCAATATAGGTTCATCAGTTATAACACATGTGCCATATGGTGCAGATGTTGATAGTTGGGGAGACTGTGCATGTGTGGGAATGAGGTTATATGGGAAGTCTCTGTACCGTCCCCTTAATTTTGCTGTGACCCTAAAATTGCTGTTAATGAGTAAAGAGAAAGAGAGAAGGAGAAAGTCAGAGACAGAGAGCTCATTAATTCCAGGTCTGGGGCAGCAGAAGAGATCAGAATACAACAGAGAAGGGCCTTTGTCCCACAGGTGTTTATCGAGGCCTCACTGTGTGTTGTAATATGAAGATAATCTATGCTTCTCACCAATTTGGAACCGAGGATTATTTGTGAGAGAGCCTATTAAAGGGTTCTGAGGAAGAAGAAAATTTCACTGTAGAAGAACCGAGAATTTATCGCTTCTTTTCACAGAAGGCACCGGGTGAGGGTGAATTACACAGAGTGTGCATGGAGTGCTTTGGGATCCTCACGAGAGAGGTGCAGTATATCCAAGAACCATCCTGCCCTGCTGTGCCTCCCTTTCTAAAAAATAGATTCCATTACTGAAGAAATAGCTGAGAGAAGGAAGTCTAGGACACAGGTTATATTTTCTGCAGAGGCTTTCAAAAGGCATTTGATAAAGTATCAGAGAGAAGCCTCACATGAAAGTGAGGATTTATGAATTACAGAAAAAAAGAAGTCACTTGAAAATGAGGTGGAGAAGAGAGCAAGGAGCTGCGATCAGTCACTGTGACAGACAGCTGGGAAATAGGACTCGGCAGGGCTGGCTCACCGAGCGTCCGAAGCACTGGCAGCCGCTCCATCAGGAGTCATGAAGGAGTGACCCTCAGTTTTTCCTTTTGAGGAAGCACTCGGATTTCTCCAGAGTCTTTCTGGGGCTGGCAGAGGTCACTTAGGGGAAGCAGGTAGGAGAAATGCCTCTAAATGCTGGGGGTTAGCCAAGAGCCAAAGTTGTGCCACATGGCTGTGGCCCTGGCATGCATCCAGTGACACCCATATCAGATACGGGCATTTTTGTCTCACCATTGGTTCCCATCTCACCCGTCTTCATTCGTGTTGGTCTAAGTGCCCTTGCTCTGGATACTAGATGTTCTTCCCTGGCCTTGCTGCCCTGTGCTGTTGGCTTTGCCAAGAGCACAATCCAATGAAAGATCTTGAGGTACCAAGTGGGTCATTAGGGGAAAACCAACCTAAGAATGGTAAAGTTGGCAGTTCAGCAGAGATAAGGATGTTTGTACAACAAGGACAGGACATGTCCTGAAATACATTAAAATCACTGGAATCAATGATCTCATACTCCCCTCCTGTGTACCCATTTCTTTGCTTTCCTCTGGTCTATAGGTGAGGAGTTACTTCCAATGAGTGATGTGTCTTACAGGAAGGAAAACAAACCAGATATGGGAATACAATAGTTCTTGTAGTAGGCAAAAATAGCTGAGATGATTTTCGAGGAAGAGCCACTGAACCTTTTCATTTTGCACCATTCCCCTCCACAAGATTCACGAAGGTAAATATAGCATCTACGTTGTTGGAGACTTTGGTAAAATCCACTCCACGATCCGTGGGTTTTAGAGGCTCTGCCTCATTGAAAGATCTGTAGGCATGAGCTTTGCCAGTTAATGCCATTTCATCTTGATATTTGAATTTATCTTTTCCAGGGGTTGTTTCAGTTGGGGGCCAGTGTGCCACTTCCCAGGGCTGTCCCTGTGATTTTTGACCTATTGACAGATGGTAGCTCTCCAGAGGTATCTGATCTGGAGAGAAGCTCCAAACCAAGAGAAAAGGCAGCTAATTAGTGACTTATAAACTTGTATATTAAATTCATATTTAGATCAGAAACATTTTGGAAATGAAGAGGTAACACAAGATAATTATTTGCGTTAATTAAGCCATCCCCCATCATTTCAGCATTATATATTTAGTAACAATGGAGTAAAATATTTCTCCCTGATTTAAAGTCTATCTGTTCTCTCTATCTAGCTATCTATCCATCTACACCTCTCTCTTTCCTTTTTTTTTTTTTTGGCAGTGTAGACTCTATTCTAAGTATAATATAGAATTGACACCATCTGTCTCAGAGGATCAATCCAGTGATGTGTGCTACCATTAATTAAAATGCTTTGAGGGAAAATGCCATTTAAAAGACTGTTTGTTAAGGTATTTAGGCATAATTATGTTAGTATTAACTGCCCCAGTCTGTATTATCTTAGAAACAGATGTTTTAACACTGTAATATTGGAAAACATTCTTTGGAAAGACTAAGATATTGGTAGTATATTTTAAAAGTAGTCAAAAAATTTTAAATGCCTGCAATGTTCAATATTTACTTTGATGGTAAGTATTTAGCTAAGACTGGTTCTTTCCTATGCCTCGCAAAAGAGCATTATTGCCACAATAATCTTTAAAATTGGCTTGGAAGTCAATAATCCAGAAATGATTTAATATCCTATATCAAGTCTACATTTCTGGTGTCCTCCCAGGGTTTAAGGCTGTGAATTCTTAATGGAAATTTTATAGAACAGAGCATACTCTAATTCATATTTTTTGTCCCCTTTTCTTATGTTCATTGGCTAGGCCATCAGGTTGCTGAAACTTTTGGAAGGGAGAGTGTTATTTTGTATGAAAAGTGAGCAGTTGAGCAGTTATTACTGTGGGGACTGACTCTCAGCTCTGTCTGTCTTCTCTCTCCTGTGGCCTCAGTCGCTCTGCTCACGAGTTCTGTAGAAACATGGAAGCTGCAGTCTCCTGTATTCCCAGGCCAGTCACCTGGAGAGGATCTGAGCTTTCAGGTGAGCAGCTTCCTCTTAGGGTGGTCTCCTTGGCCTGCATCACATGATCCTTTAGCATCCTGTCCTCTCCTCTCCCTGGCATAGCCTGGCCATACCTCGCAAGATACTTACACAGCTCAATCCAGGTCATCCTTTACTTCATTTTTCAAACAAGATGTTAAACTTCCTACCATGGAATTTCAAAGAGGGGGAAACATGTTATCTTTCTGGCAGCTTCTCTTCTGGCTTTATTCCTCCATTCAAAGGGAAGGTTTAACTTACATACTTTTATTTCCACTAAAAATGTCACCCTTCTCTCAAGGAATAAATTTAACCACAGATTGGCATTCCACATTTAATATTTGTGTTATTGTTTGAATTAGCGCTGTGGGCTGAACTGGGTCTCCCTCACTCCCCAAAATTGATGTATTGAAGTCCTGACCTCCTGGACCTCAGAATGTGGCTGTATTTGGAGATGGAGGTCTTTAAAGAGGTCACTAAGGTAAAGTGAGGTCATTAGGATAGGCTTTAATCCAACAGGACCAGTGTCCTTATAAGAAGAGGAGATTAGGGTACAGACACTTACGGAGGGGTGACAGTGTGAGGACACAGGGAGGAGATAACCATCTATCTACACACCAAGGAGAGAGGCCACAGGAGAAACCAGCCCTGCCCGCACCTTGATTCTAGGACTTCCAGCCTCCCAGATGTCGACAACAAATGTCTGTTGTTTAAGCTTCCCAGCTTGTGGCACTTTGTTATAGCTGCCCAGACAAACTAATAGCATTGTTAATGGTTAATGACTATTAAGTACCCGCTATGTGCCAACGGGATATTGTATGCACTTTTTGCAGTGCTGCCACAAAGATAGTCCAAGTACTTCCTTGTAACTGGGACTGGGGAGGCTAGAGACTTGTAGTAAATGGTCAAATTCTACTTGCCAGTTAGTGGAGAGCTAAGTCTAAAATCCAGGTTTTAATGGGTCCTTGTTCAAAAACACCAGCTGCCAACAGACATATGATGTTGATAAAATGATGAACGTTGACTTTCAAAATAATGGTCTAATAAAAAATGTTGGAGACTTAATATTATTAAATGAGATGTTATTGCTTTTATTATAGCACAAAATAGTTCTATATACATTGCAAACCTACTTACACAGAAGACATTATGGTAAGTTATGAGGTGCAACTGAGATTTAAGTAACAGAATAAGGTTTCAGAAATGTAATTGCTTTCAGCCTCAGAAAGGTAGTCAAGATTTCTCTGCTCTCGTTTATTTCCTTCCTGTGTGAGAGCAATTTGGAAATCTACACATACATACATTCATATACACAAATACTCATGTACAGACAAATATGCCCTCACAGCACACACACACACACTTAAAAGCACAAACACATGTGCACACACGTGCACACAGTCACACAGCACACACACATGTGCTCACAGGAGTGTGTCAGATTTGTTTTCCCCAGTTTTTTCTAGTGCTGTGGTGGAGATGAGATAAACTCTCTCTTCCCTGGTCTCTGCTCTCCTGGCACGGCTTATCTTACCTGACGCAATCACAAAACCATAAAATTAAAAGTTGGAACCTAAGTGGTCACCAGGTCTGGTGTCCTGCCCTAAGCTAGGGACAGGGGGCGTTGGGGGGGCGGGCATGGGAACATTTAACCCAGCAGCAGCATGGAACCAATTTGTTCTTTCTCCACAGTTCAGAAGACAGAACTGCCTTACTTTAGTTACAAGCCACATTTTTTTAAAGACCAAATCGTGTTGGCCATAAACAGTAGTTTTGCAACCCATTTCTTAGCTTGGGTCCCTCTCCTTTCTGTTACTGGGTGTGGGACCTTCTTCAAGCCTCTGTGTCCTTATGTGTCATGCAGAACACATGAAAGCTTGTATTTTCTCATCCCAGAGTCTGAAAACACGTCAGGTGAACGGGGCTGCCCTGGGCGTGGGGAGAAGGCACAGGGTGATCTGTAATCTCACCTCTCAGAGGTCTCTTTTTGGTGATGCATATCATTATAAATATTATTTCAGGTCTTTGGAAATTGTCTTTTCCCTTTTTATATTTATAAAGTTATTTCTTTAAATTCTTGAAATCTAAGCACTTACTGAGTAGATTTAAATGTTGATGTCTCCTGCTTCATTTTAGGAAATGGTGAGCTCTTTCCATTTCCACGGCAGCAATTTTTCAAGTTCTGGAATATTTTCTGCGTGTGTGTGCACAACCCTCCCACCATTTTCATGGCGTCTTTCTCTTTCAAGACCCGCTCCAGCCGGTGTGTCTCAGTTGATTGAAACACCATCCCATACACCAAAAGGTTGTGGGTTCGATTTCTGGTCAGGGCACATACCTAGGTTGAGAGTTTGATCCTTGGTCAGGGCGCTTATGGGAAGCAAGCAATCGATGTTTCTCTACCACGTCGATGTTTCTCTCTCTCAAATCAATAAACGTATTTTTTAAAAATAAAAAGAGACCTGCTGTCTGTCTCAGGTGGGTCTCTGTGTTCCACTTCCCTTGGCTCTTATTTTTAAATGTATCCTGGTTATCTGCATGTATTTCTCAAAGTAAGTTACATGGATTCAATTTTTCTGAACAAACCTCTCTGAAGTAAATAAGACTGCTTCTTTTTACATGAGTAAATGGTGGAGTTAACTCATTCATCAGTTCCCATGTAGTAATAACAACCTTCAAATCTTAATATGATGTTGGTGTGTCATGTACTTGATTCAGTGATACTGTCATCAGCCTATGTATACCTTGTTCTTATGGCTGAATCTTTAGTTCACAACATGGTGTGATTTTGCATTTTTCCTCTTCTTCCAGGGGCTGTGAGCTCAGGGAAGCAAGACGATCCCACTGATCTTTTCACAGTGTCCAGCATGGCATGATCGCTGGGTCTGAGTCTTGCCTTTGTCACTTTGTCACCCCCGCCTGACACTGGATGAGCTTCTACATCTCTCATGGTCTCTGTTTTCTCATCTATAATTAGGGATAAAATAGTACCTAACTCACTATTTCTTTTAAAGAAAGGAAATAACCCATGGAAACCACTTAATCCAAGGGCTGGTATTTATCATGCCCTCCATAAATACTGGTGATGATTAAGCAAATAACTAAATTAGATTGGTTTATTTTTAGTTTGCATATGGAAAGTGATGTGGTAGACTTAGGAAATAAAATGGAACTTCCCCCCCCATTGTAATATCTATGATTTCAAAAACAAATCAGGCCCTTGCTTTTATTTTCTCATTTTTTGAATAGACATTTTTTTTAGAGCTGTTGTAGGTTCACAACACAATTGAGAAGAAGGCACAGAGATTTTCCATACCTCCTCCTCCCCCTACCCACACACAGCCTTCCACTAACAACACCCCCACCAGAGCGTACATTTGTTACAATTGATGAGCCTACGTTGACAGGTCATCTGCACCCAGAGTCCACAGTCTACATTACAGTCGCTTTTGGTGCTGTGCATTCCATGGGTTTGAACAAATGTCCAACGACATGTGTTCACTGTTACAATATCATATGCGGTAGTTTCATTGCCTTACAAATCTACTGTGCTCCAAGTATTCACCCCTCCCTCCCCAGGCCACTGGTTTTGGACACACAACGTTCCTGAGCCTGTGACTTTTCTCATGTCTCCAGTGCTCAGCCCGGTGTTCAATGTGGCAGTGCTCCTCCCCCTGGGTGACCCCACTGTCCAGAGGCCCCTCCGTTCCCTTTCATGGGTGCTGATGGCTCTGGGCCAGCAGGTGGGCTCCCATCAGGTCTGTGTGGGAACTCCGTAAGTCCTTGAAAGGCCTGTTTACACAGTACCTGTTACAAAGTGCCTGATGCAGTTTGACAATGGAGTTTCATAGAGTTGCGTCACCTTCCTTCGGGGGCCTTGAATCAGCACCTCAGGTGGCAATTCTAACAACTGACTAACAATGTCCTTGGTGGTCCTGAGCTCACTGCTGTGAGCCTGGCTGCATTCATGGCCTCAAACTGGAAAAACAATCAAGAATTCATGCTAAGCCCCGTGTTGATTCTTAAGAGAATTTCTTGAGTTTCTAGAAGTGGGAGTCAAATCCATTCTAGTTTCTGTTTTGAAGGGAATGAGGCATTCTGTGTAACAGAAGATCCCAGCATGGGGCTGCCTCAATACCTCCACGCTGAGGCATGAGAATCGTATTACAGATGTCATTATGCACCGTGCACCTCCCCATCTAGAAATTTATTAGTAGCTTTTAAATCTCAGAATTCCATTATTTTGTTTTCATTCAGAGTCAAAGTTGAAGCTGTTTATCTATCTCCCTTGTATCCTTCATCTTACATTGTCACCTCTTTCATTTTGAATTTTTTTGAGAAAGGTAATATTTGGAGAGAATAAATCAAGAATGCTAATCTAATTTTAAGTCTCTTTGGAAATGAACATTTGAGAGAGTGGAGAAGAAATAAATATATAATTAACAGTTCAACCTATTCATAGGCAAAGAGACCTGTCTAGGTCAATATGCTTTCATGCAGCTTTTGAAGAAAGACAATTCATTAGTTAAAGAATAATTTACTACCCATAGACACTACAATAATAAATACATTTAAAATATCTTTATTGATTTTAGAGAGGGATGGAAGGAGAGAGAGAGAGAGAGAGAGAGAGAGAGAGAGAGACATTGATTGGTTACCTCCCTTTTGACTGGGGACTGAACCTGCAACCTAGGTATATATCGTGACCGGGAATTGAACCCCCAACTTTTTGGTTTATGGGACAATGTTCCAGCCTACTGAGCAACACCAGCCAGGGCAATACATAAAATTTTTCTTATGAAGTAAATTTTTTTATCTTGTTATTTGGATATTTTGTAAACAATAATTTTTGAGCATTTATGACATTCTGCTGTGTTAAATGTTTTGCCTACATTGATTTCATGTAAATCACAATGTTTCCCTGTTACTATTTTCATTTTCATTAAATTTACTTTATGAATGCAGACACTGAGGTACAAAAAATTAGCTAATTTACCTAAAATGACATAGAAATTAGGCTTAGAGCGTTAACCCAGGTATCTTTCACCATAAAGCAGTGGTTCACCACAGTGCTTGTGCCCCGCAGGGACATTTGAGGATGGCTGGGGGCACTTCTGTTGCCACAGCCAAGCAGGGGTGAGTGCTTGGGGCATCTAGTGGGTGGAGGTCAGGGATGCTGCTCAGCACCTTATGGAGCCCAGACTATCATCCAGCTCCAAATGTCAAGAGTAGTAAATTTCCATACTTAGAAAAATTTTGAGAAACAAAACATTCAAAATTCATTTTTTTAAACTTAAAAGAAAAAATATATTTTTCCACTTTGTGAGTTGCAATCTACCACTAGGACCAGTTTCTTTGGGACCCCAGAAATTTTGTTTTTGATGAGTGACTAGGAAACACAGGATTATCACAGTGCTGTCTGTAAATCTGTTAAATTTAGGGAAAAAATTCACATCCCTGGCTCTGGAGCAGCTATTGGGTTATGTTCCCAGAAGTGAGAACTTAACACTCCCAAGACCCACCTTATGTTCCCAAAGAGGCCAGGTGGTTCTGGGGAGGAGGGGAGGTTGGAGAAACAGACTGGTTTTAGCCTCATGAACATGTTGCTCCTAGATCCTGCAGCCCAGGAATTTCTATAAACTTAAATTCAACTGGGAGAAAACAGACGTTTGCCATACATGGGGCCTGGGGGTTGACCGTGCATGTTATCTGTTCTTTCAGAGAAGACCCGTTTTTGACTTTTCCCCATGGCTCAGAGTTGAGGTCTTACTGTCTTTTTTTTGTTTTCCCTCTGACATCCTGATCCTTTTTTCAGTATTGGCTGTGCCCATAAAATAACAGAGACTAAATGCTTTGCAGCAAACAAACCTCTGAGTACAGTTTACCCCCTCTGCTCTCCACAGTCCCAACCTTTGGCTCCTCTTCCAACAGCAAGGCCAAAGGGTGCTTATAAACCAGCCCGGTAGCTCTTTAATTTCCCAAGCAAACCCAAGACCCAGAAACACTGCTCTAGGCACTGGCCTGTTGGACTGATTTCTTAACTTTAGGATGTATCTTCATTAAACTTTTTCTTTATCTCACTGAAATTGATGGCATTTCCCCAAGTATAATGAGAGACCCACACTTTGTATATGTTGGATAATAAAATCCACCATACTTTTGAGAGAGGTAAGCAACAGTTGGGGTCTCTGAAATCTAAAAATCCTTCTGAGAGTTGGTATAATTAACACATGCAGACTGGAGACTACAGGAGGGCTGCAGTTCCAGCACTCGGCACAAGCTCCATTATTCCAAGAGTTCTGTCCGCCAGTGCCCTCAGTCCTGAACACCCTGCCATGTAGGTTACAAGAAAAGGGATTTGGGCAGCCCATCCAGCATTGCTTACATAATCCAGGAACCAACAATTTTAAGCTAGATCTGCATGGGGTGCCCATACATTCCAGTTTGCTTGGGACAGTCTTGATGATGTTCTGTCAGCATAATTACTCATGCTTTCCCTTCTAACTCCCAAAGTAGCCAGTGTGGGTGAGATTATACAGCCACCCTAGCTCTGCTGACTGTGCAGAACACAGCTGCATTATTAGTTTATCATACAGTCCTAAAGATCCAGCTGAGAAACAGTAAAAGCAACAAAAATTGTGCCCATCTGCCTCTGCCTGCAGCCCTGCACCTGCTTCTTAGTTTTAAGAAGAACCTTAAGCAGGACTCACATGTTGTCTTTGGGTACAGTCAAATCCATACATTCTCATAATCTATGAGATTTACAGGATCAACAAAACCTAGATACCCTTTGGTTGCAACGAATACCATTTTATTTTATTTTGTTTTGTTTTGTTTTATTTTATTTTATTTTATTTTATTTTATATGGATCCATTTCTTTTACATTTTACTTTATTTAATTAAAATTTTTAAAATTACAGTTGACATTCAATATTATATTTGTTCAGGTATAGAGCATAGTGTGAATACCCATTTTAGAGATTTGAGAGAGCAAAGCATATTAGGACCAGCTTGGGTTGTATTTTATAATGTGATGGGTTTGAATACGACTGACCATGGGCTGGACTGCAAGGCCGGTGACACATTGTTCTCCCAGTGAAACATCTCTGGGACCAGCCTGTGGGAGTAGCCAAATTTTCATGAGGAGCGCTATGGCAACCCCAGCATGAATACACAAAACTCCTGAGCACAGTGGCACATCTCTGACATGTCAGGGAAATGTTCTGACGCTGTGAATGAACTCTCCTGGGAGGGTCATAAATCCTGGGCAACAAATTATACACTAACAGGTTCTTAGGGGAATTCAAATAAATCCTCACAACCGCTTAGCAGGTAATCTCCAGATCAGATTCCCATTTTTCTTAAGAGCAAAATAATATATGGCTTCTTATACTCTCCTAGTGAAATGCTATATATCACGGATATGAATTTAGTCGAAATATTGATCTTAAGCCAAAGTGAAACTAAGGGAAAGTTTAATGCTTTTCACCACAAAGGAGAGAGTGAAGGGAGTGTGCATCACAGGTTCTTTATAAAGTGCAGCGTCCGAGAGGAGAGGGTCAGAAAATTCCAGAAGCTTGCTGTCTTCCCGAGATTGGAAGGAGAGGAAAATCGCAGAGCTGGCTGTACAGCCCTGTGCCCGCTGAGCAAAATGTCGTGGAGACTCGCCCTTGCAATTAGAGGATGTAGGATAGATGTTAGAGAAGGAAAACATTTTAACATTGTGTGAACCGTTTTTAATGTTTTATTGCATTGCAAGTCACATCATGTAAGAAAATCAGAGCCCCACTTTCCGCCTTTCAGAGGGAGACAGAGCCATGGGGTTGGGGTGACGTTTTGGTAGAGGTTGACAGGACACTGTTGGATGAGCCTCGGTGAGTGGAAATTTGAGTAATTTCCCAAATACATGGATTAATACAGATGTGCACTGATGAAAAACTCACGTCCTTTATTCCTTTCCTCAATAGCAGAGGCTCTGGACAAGCACAATAAATAATATAATCTCCTTTTCGCATCTCAGTTTGCCAAAGTGAGTCAACCTTTACTCATCTCCTTGGAGTAACTATTAGCCTCTTAGGTTGTAGGGCCAACAATTGTGAAAGAAAGTGCTTTTTAACCAAAATGTCTTTATTATTTTTAATGAAAGAGCCTTCACGAGGTCATTTGTCATTTGATTTTCTGTGCTGTTTAGAATTGATGAGTGAGCTAGATTTCTGAGTAAAGCAAAGAAGAAAGCTGGAACAGGAAATCTACACGGCACTGCTCATGGAGAACTTACACACTGACGGGGCAGCTGTCCTTCTCAGTGTTCGAAGCATGCCAGGTGACAGTGGCATGGCCTGTCCTTTGGCTTGTGGTGCTGAATATGACTTATCAGACACCAGCAGCCAAAGTCCTAGGTAGACCAAAGCCGCTTTTGTTAGTAGGCTATTATTTATTTGGGGGATTTATAAAAATGTGGCCGTCATGGGGAGCCTCTGGGTGCATGAATTATGCAACAGTACAAAACATTAAGGAACAGAAACAAACAAAGGCCAGACGCGTAGCTCCATTTCTCTCCACAGACAGAAACTACTTTTTTGATCAATACATTGAATCACAAAGAGGAATTGCTAAAAAAATGCAAACGGGAGTTTAATAGGACATAAAAGATTTAGTCATCAAACAAATGCCTTCCTGCCATTGTGCAGGCACTGTGGTGGGTGAATGCTGGCAGGGGGTGCAGGCCACTGAGCCAGTGACAGAGTGGGTGACACATGACTTTATCAGGAAGGGGGACTGTGGGGAACAAACAGGAAATGCGAGATGACAGTGGACAATGGCTGAGCCTCAGGAAGGGGCAGGGCTGAACTTCTCAAAATAGGTGGCAGCCCAGTGCTGTCCCCCTCACGTTGTCTTAGGACTTGGAATCTTAACTGTTGGCCCCTTCCTGGGTTGGCACTTCCTGACCAGCCTCCTAGTTCTGTCAGTGAGTGGAGACGGTTTCCAGCCCATCATTCTGGTCCCTGTCTTTGCCTTTGATGTGCCATTTCTGGAAGCTCGATTGTGACTACTGTGTGGGCATTTTGCTACCTTCCACTATGACTTCAGAACATGCATCACCTTACTATTAACCCTTCCTTTGGATCTGTCCCCCACATACTCTCACTTTGGGGCTGATTTCTGTAAAATCTCCAACAGAATGGAACCCACAGCATCACTTCTCTCCCCAAGACCCACTGGAATCATGCTTTGTGCTGATCTCGTAACACTTAGTACAACCTGCTTTGAGTACTTTATCATTCATGTAAATATTCTTGGTCCTCAGTAGCTCATGCAATTCTGTCTTTGTAGCCACCATACACTTGTCAGTGAGAACGGAAACTGGAAAAAATACTAAGAAAAAATTTAAAAAGTGATTGCAGATGAAATGTGGCTTAGAAATGTGCAGTGCCCTGGTTGTCCTCAGTTAATGTCAGCCTGTGCTGTTTTCAGTTTAAAGTCACTGTGAACTAGAACATGGAGAAGGGCGGGTGTCAGGGTGTCTGTGTCTGTGTGCCGGTGTGGGGGACAGTGTGTGTGGGGGGGACAGCAGAGGTAGCAAAGAGAAGCAGGTGGGCATTTCACAGGCTAATTTATGGGAAACATGTAGAATGCTCAGTGTAGTGGATCTGCTGAAATGTAAGTGGCAGAGAGATAAGTAAGTATATATTTGAGGCTGAAGAGGCTGGAAGCTAATGACAAGCTAATGATCAAAGATATCAAATACATTCTCAACAAGCTAACAACCCTCGTCTCTATGGTGACAGCCACGCCTTTCAGGCCTCTCACCGCTGTTACGAGACTCTGAAATTCATCTTTAAAAAATGCTGCTAAAAACTGATTAGAGTAGAAAATGACTCTGCTTTCTTTTTCTGCTTTATCCCAGTGACCAGGTTGAACTAGACGTCTTATATATAGATCCTCAATTCATATAGAAACTGGTAATATAAGTTATTTCTTCACTTCTTTGAGCCTATTATTATGGTTAATGAGCCTAAAATTGGGAGTTAAAAATACCTAATTCGTGACTGAACTTGTTCCCCAGACAATGACCGGTCATGTAGTCCTATGTTTGAGTAGAATACGGCCCTGATGAGGAGCTGAGGTTTGGCTGATTGGTCCTGGGGTTTAGGAAATGATACTATGGATGAGGCAGACCTCGTCAGCCCCTGAACTACAAGTGCACTCACCCCTGTCTCATTCATTTGACAATTAGTCATGCACTTCCTTGTGACATCTCCACTGTTATTGTATCGAAAAGCTTTAAAGTTTCTTTTTTTTTCTTTTACTTAAAGTATTTCACATGTTTATGTCTTGCCTCTCCAGCTGTATTAACTTTCGGCTTCTGGAAGTCCCAACCTACTGATAGGCATCTATCAGCATTTCATACTGTCAGCTACTCTGAGTTACAGAAATGCAGTAGACTATAGAAGAGCCATGAAGTCATCAACAAACTCTGATAAGTCACTCATTCCATTAACAAATATTTTAGTGTTTGTTATGGTCTAAAGTGGTATGCCCCCAGAAGAGATATGTTGAAAGCCAACTCCCGACATGATGGTCTCAGGAGGTGACAGGTGATGGGATCCTGGGGGTGGGGCCCTCATAAATGAGATTAGCACCCTCATCAGTGAGACTCCAGAGAGCCCCCTGCCCCTTCCTCCATGGGGGGAAACAGAAGACTGTGTCTCAGAACAAGAAAGCTGAGACTCTCAACAGATGCTGGATGAGCTAGTGCCTTAATCTTGGACTTCCAGCTTCCAGAACTGTGAGAACTGTGAGAAATGAATACCTAGTCTGTGGCATTCAGTTATGACAGCCCAAAAGGCTTGCTCCCCACCCTTTATCTTTTCCTAGTCCCCTCTCCTGCCCCCCATGCTAAGTCCAGCTGGAGCCACTGAGAAGTGATCTATCCCTGAGTACAGAGCATCTTGTGGGTGGGGTTAAAGAGAAACCAACGTGCCACTGATAAAAGGTAATCAAAAGGGGAGTCTGGTGATGCACTAGACATGCAGACTAATAAACTCTTTATAGCATAAGAAACTCTTTAATTAAGGCATGTCTAAGGTGATGTGAAAGCACGCAGCAGATTTTAATCTCTGGAGAATTAGGAAAAGCTTCCCGTGGTAAGCAGTACTTAAGATGAGATTCAAGTGCTTCAATACATACAACATCATTCAGTGTGAAAAATAACTGACAACAATGGGTACAACTGAAAACTTAGGTCTGAGCAACGGTACTGTTGACAGCAGTGTGTAGGCAAATTGACTGTCCTTTGGTGCTGCCATGTGGAAATGTGTGTTCATGAAAAAGCAGAGGATCAGAAAAGGGAGAGACAGTCAGGTAAAATTAGAGGTGTCTTTTCAGCAACAGTGTACCCCAACGGAAGGCATTTAGGCAGACTAAAGCAGTAACGGTATCAGACGGCGAACTGGCTTGAGGTAAACCAGTTAAAATAAGCTAACAAATAATTGTCACATAATAAGCAGAAGCTAACTACACACTAAAAATATGATGAGAATGAAGAAACCCAGAATACACTGGTCAAATGAGCCCATTAAAAGTCTGTCTTTTGTCTGGGTTTCTATGAGTAAAAATTAAACAAAATAAAAATTTGAGTATATTAAAGGTATCCTACACATATATATTTTTGGTGAATTCTGAAGACATAATTTAAGTGTCTTGGTAAGGAGAAATAATAATAAAGGAAAATAAAACAAAAGAAAAATGCAGAAGAATTTATTCAAAATCCAAATGATGTAAATGGGTTAACTGGTTTATAACTCAGGCTCCAAAAGTATCTTACCTATTTTTTGTAAAAGATCTGGAAAATAATTTTGCAATATGCTCTCAACAAGTTCCGGTGGACCTATGTTAGCTCATGGTGTTTGCACCTTCTGAGGAGCTGACATCTTTTGTTAGAAGTTTCTGTGTTGACGTCTTTTTTTCTAGATTCTAAATCCCTTGAAAGCAGGCATGCTGACTTGTTCCTCTGGTGTAGCAACTTGTGGAATATAAGTGCTCCCTAAAGGCTGATCTGGCCAAATGAAAGGTGACTGAGTATTTACTGAGAGATCAGGCTCCCTAAAGTTGTCTGAGTTCTTTGTGGAGAGGACAGACTCTGTCACCAAGTCACAAGTCACGTAATCCTCCAGGTGCTCTTCATCTACTGTCAGTGGTTAAGAGAAACACACTGTCATCACAAGGACTTTGGCAATGACACATGAAAATTACTTGTGTCTAAGACAGGATCTGATGTTACTCAGTGGTACTTTAGTGGATAAATAGAAAGAGTTGTGATGGGTAAGAAGCAGACACCAGCAGGACAGAAGGGCTGAAATCTATGGTCAATGTGACCGTGGGTAAAACACAGGTGGATCTGGTTGAGAGTGGTCAACATGAGAGAGAAGGCCTGAGAAAGTGTGGTGTCCTCACATTCCAGGTCTGACCGAGGACAGGAAAGGTAAGCTGTCCAGGAGCTATGAGGAGACAAATGTGTAAAGATTCAAGGGGAATAAAGGTGATTAAACAGAGACACTGAAATTAAGAACAATCTAACAATAGCCAGAGGGGAGGGGGGAGGGGACAGTGCAGGGAAGGGTTTCCAGGAACCGATATGAGGGACACATGGACATAACCAAGGGGGAGGGTGGGAGCAGGGGAGGGAGGTGGGATTGGCTGGGGTGGGGCAGGGAGTGGTGGGGGGAAATGTAGACAACTAATTGAACAACAATAAAGTAATTAAAAAAATAAGATAAAATAAATATTTATTATAATTACTCTACCTAGGAGATAGAAAACTAGTTCTAGCCAAATTAATCTATCATTCAGTTGGGTCACTGCAGTAACCTCATGGAGATTTTAAGAGGCGTAGTTGTGTGCAAATACCATCCACACTCCTTTGTACAGCATTTAATAATTAACAAAGTGTGTTTTTTTCTGCGCTACGTTTAATTCTCATGACAATCCTGTAAAAACGTGATTATCATTATTGAACAAATGAGAAAAGTGAGGAAGATCAAGAAGGATAAATGCTTCATACACCAAAACCCACACAGCCACCTAGTGGCAGAAGCGGCGTTCAAACCCAGGCCTTCTGACTATAACTTCGGTACTCATTTTACTACACTCAAGTGTGCTTCTGACGAATGTCTATTGATTGGTTGAAGCTAGTCCTAAAAGTTTTAGTGGTGTTATAGATAATTTCTTATCTGAATGAGAAAGTAATTATTTTAAAAGATAATAATTAAAAACCCAAGACTATTTTTGAGGATTTCATTTAGCTACAATACATAGGGAGACAGTATAACATAGTTGGTTAAATACACAGACTCTGTCTCCCAGACCAGCTGATCTCAGTGGACCATCAACGGGCTCTGCATCCTGAGTCACTAGGTGTGTCTCAGTTTATTTCCTCATCTCTGAAACTCCTTGACAGCACTACTCCGATTCGTAAGGGACATTGAATGTAAAGAGCTTAGTAGACGTCTCTAATACATCATTTAGTAAATAACAGTGTGTTACTGTATGAGCACTTTTTAACTTTGTGGTAGATTGTTAGAACTGCTCCTGTGACTCATGCCTCCCTGCAGCCATGCTCTGTGGGGTCCTCCGTCTCCATATAGACTTTGGGCGTGGGCATGTGGCTTGATAATGGTAAGAACATTAAAGATCTACTTTTAAATCAGCTTTCAAGTACACAATAAAGCATTGTTAACTATAATCACCATGCTGTCCATTAGACCTCTGGTATTTATTCCTCTTATAACTTAAAGTTTGTGCTCTTTGACCAACATCACCCCATTTCCCCACCCCCAGCCCGTTTCTACGAGCACCATGTTTTTAGATTCCACGTATAAATGAGGCCGAACGGCATTTGTCTTTGACTGACCTATCTCACTGAGCATAATTCTGTCGAGATCCATCCATATTATTGCAAATGGCAGGGCTTCCTTTTGATGGCTAAATAATATTCCATTGGTATATTGACCGCATTTTCTTTATCCATTCATCTGTTGATGGGCACTTAGGTTGTTTTCATATTTTAGCTATTGTGAATAATGCTACACTGAACACAGGAATGCAATACCTCGTTGACCTAGTGATTCTATCTTCTTCAGGTAGGTACCCAGAAGTCGGGTTGGTGGGTCAGATGGTAGTTCTATTTTTAATATTTTGTGCAACCTCCATACTATCTTCCATAGCGGCTGCACCAGTTTGCATTTTCACCAACAGTTCATGAGGGTGCCCTTCTCTCCACATCCTCATCAGCATTAGTTGTCTATCTACTCAGAAATGTAGATTTACTTTCTCAAAGGCCAAAAAGTTGTAGAATTCAAACCCACACCAGCTTGACTCCATACCTGGGCTTTTTTCTACCACATCATGGTACCTCTCCAGTTCAGGTATTTCCCTCCCTCCCTTTCTTTCTCCCTCCCTCCCTCCCCCTCTTTCTTCCTTCCTTCCTTCCTTCCTTCCTTCCTTCCTTCCTTCCTTCCTTCCTTCCTTCCTTCCTTCCCTTTCTTCCTCCCTCTCTCTCTTCTTTCCTCCCTGCCCCCCTCATCTATTTCAGAAGCAAAATTTCAGATATGACTTGTCTGAAACAGCATAAGGGATGCATTTCACTTCTGCATAGCACTAAATGCAATGATCAACATAATAAAATTATTCATCTTTGTCACCATCATCCAGATTAAATAGCCACATGAACACTGAAACAGCACTTTTGTGATTAGGGTGATTGGTATTTATGATCCTTAATGAGACATAATACAGTCATTTGCACAAACCATGAGCGTGTTTCCAGCCCAAGCTGTCATGTAGCCAAGTGGAAATTACATGAGTGGAGATAGCATCACCGCAGTGCTGCATCCTTCAAATTAAACAGGGGCCAGAAATCAAATGCTTCCATTCATAAGTGTCATTTGCTTCTACTTGAGATCTTTGAATCTATCTAAAAATACTTAAAAATTGTTTTTTAGTTAAACTTTTTATTTTGAGATAATCATAGATTTGCATGCATATGTCAAAAATAGCACAGAGATTCCCCATACAGATTACATCAATGAAAACAGTGAACAAACTCCAATAAAATATTGCAATCAGTATACTGACAGAAATACAATTCATTCATCTTGTTCACATTTCACCCATTTTCACTTGTACTTGTTTATATATCTGTGTGTGCACCTAGTTCCATGAAACTTTATCATGTGCACAGGTTCGTGTATCCAGTACCACAGTCCAGATGCAGAATGTTCGGTCACCACAGGGTCCCTGGCACTAGTTTATGAGTACGCCCCCTCCCCCTCCCAGATCCCTTCCTTCTCAGTCTTTAACTCTGGGAACTGTTCATCTGCTCTTTATTTTTAAAATGCTATGTATAAATGGATTAAAACAGTGTGTGGTCTTTGTGATGGTCTTCTTTTCCCTTTTCAAAACAGTTCTCTGGTGATTTATTCGTGTTGAATGTACCAATAATTCATTTCTTTTTATTCCATGGCACACGCTCACTGCGTTTGGTTAAAGCATTTACCACTGAAGGCCATTTGGGTTGTTTCCAGTTTGGGGCTATTATGAAAAAAGCGGACATAAACATTTGTATACTTTTTTTCTCGTGTATTGCCTTTGGTTTTGATATCCAGGTGCTATCAGCCTTATAAGGTGAGTTGTTAAGAGTTGCCTCCTCTTTGTTTCTGGAAGACACTGTGTCAGATTGGCATAAATTTGTATTTAAATGTTTGGTAAAGGTCTCCAGGGAAGGCATTTGGGCTTGAGATTTGATGGGAGAGTTATAATTACAACTAAAATTTCTTTGGTGGCTGTGGGACAATTCAGGTTGTCTATTTTGTCTTGATTTTGATTTGGCAATCTGTGATTTTTCCAGAAATTGGTCTCTTTCTTTTAAGTTGCCAAATTTATGAGTGTAAAGTTTTGAAATATTCTTTCATTATGCTTTCAATGGCTACAGAATCTGTTGTGATACCCCATATTTTATTCCTGATATTAATGATTTTTCTGTCTTCTCTCTTTAGATGTTTGTTTGTCTTGATAGAGTTTTATAAATTTTATTTATTTATTTTTAAAGAACTAGCTTCTGGTTTTATTGACTTCTTATTTTCCTGTTTCAACCTTAGTGATATCTCCTTTTTTAAAAAATCTGTTGTACTTGGGTTTTTGTATTTCCTTTTTTTTTTTTCAATTTTTAAAATTTGAATTGTTATTCAGCATAGTTCTTGATTCTTGGTGTATTTTGATTCATTGGATCTGGAGTTAGAGAATGGCCAGGGCCTGTGGTAGCACTAATAATAAATTTTTAATAAATCTTTTGAACATATAATTCTAATGTAAAATTAAATTTTATGGCCTTACAGTTGTTCTTTAATATATTAATTGAATTTAATATTTCATACTGAAACTAAAGTGCTATTAGGGAATGTGTGGATTTTCTCAATTATAGGTTATTTTCTACACTGTAGAACAAACCTGAATTGAAAATAATGTGAAAATATAACTCAAACATTCCAGTATCCTTGCCTTTTTTAGAGGACCCCGAAACTATTTTGATGCAA
>VMDR010013122.1:0-25476 GCA_007922815.1 Macrotus californicus | reverse complement strand
AAAAATGTGAACAGTAAAATGACAACAAACTCACAACTATCAACAACCAAACCTAAAACAAAAACAAACTAAGCAAACAACTAGATCAGGAACAGATTCACAGAAACAGAGATCACATAGAGGGTTTTCAGTGGGGAGGTGGAGGGGGGAAAATGTGGGGAAAGGTACAGGGAATAAGAAGCATAAATGGTAGGTACAAAATAGACAGGGGGAGGTTAAGAATAGTATAGGACATGGAGAAGCCAAAAAACTTATATGTATAACCCATGGACATGAACTAAGGTGAGAGAATGATGGTGGTAAGGCGGGTACAGGGCAGAGGGGAATAAATGGGAGAAAAAATGGAACACCTGTAATTGTATAATCAATAAATATATCGAAACAAAACAAAAAAGCTGAAATTTAGAAAGGTAAAGACGACTGCATTAAAAATTCAAAACATCCATAGAGAAAAACAGAGTTACACACAGAGACTAAGGACAAAGAATAAACTAGGAAAATATTTCACATATAAGACAGACATGGGCGACTTAACTTCTTCACTGACAAAGTACTCACACTTGAATAAGGAAGGCCTTTCTTTCAAGCTGAGCGTTTGGGTGGTGGACCCCCATGCACATTTAACATGTATAGTGAGAAATGATATTTCTGTTCCGGGCCCATATACTCTGGCCACAGCATGATATTCGTCTGTAATGACTGCAAGTTGTTCAGGTTCTGCAAATCCAAGGGTCAGAAAAACTTTAGAAAGAAGTGCAATTCTTGCAAGGTTAAGTGGACTAAAGTCTTCCATAAAGCAGGTGGTAAAGAGCTTACAGTGGGATAATTCATTTGAATTTGAAAAATGTAGAAATGAACCTGTCAAATACTAGCGAGGGCTGTGAAATAAAATGATTGATGCCATGACGGGAGTCAAAGAGATCTAACAGAAACGGAAAGCTAAATTTATAATGCACAGGTTGAAGAAAAATAAAGAACCACAGAAAGCTCACGCACAACATTCATCTTACCTGGACCCCTTTGCATGCAAAGGGAAGGAGCTGGAAGACAAAGAGGAAGTGGACATGGAAGCTATTTCTGACAATCTCACTGTTTAATTATTTCTAGAGCACAATGGGAAATCTCCTTTAGAGACTTAGAGGTTCTGAGTGATTGATTTATTTTTTACATAAGGCAACTCAAATGAAAAGGTGAGTAAAATTACATCTCTTCTGCATTGCCATCTGAAAAACATCAGATGATATGGATGGTAGATGGCATCTCACTGCTCAGTCTTCCCCGATAGACTTACTTACGTAAAACATGAAAATGCTGTAAATACAGAGTGAATTGCGGACATAAAATGATCGTGCCACTTGGATAATCGCACTAGCATTATGTAATAACTATTGACAAAACTTCATGGCTAGTGGTGTATAAAATAAAATTTTCTTTGTAGTGAAAATAGTCCCTTTAATAATGTTATAGAAGGAGGGACACATTTAAGGACCTAACAGTCTGTATGACAATTGGCCTCAGGTACCAACATCTTTTGTTCTGCCTTCAGTATTTCATGTTTTGGTTTACTAACACCTGGAAGAAAGTAGTGGCCTCACACATGGAAGCCTAACTCTGCTGGACAAATTTCACCTAGTTTCGCTGCTGGGGTAGGCGGTGGTAGGTGTCGTTTCTGAAAATGCGCTCTGCTTTCTCACTGCCCATTTGAGAACAGTTCCGACTGAGATTCCTGGCAGAACAACCTTTATTTTTCCAGCTCAACAATGATTTAGAAGCAGAGAAATTTAGAGGCTTTTAAAAAGTTTTTTGTGTGCTTTTCTTTTAAAAAGCTGATTGTTTGGGGGTAAAATGAATTTATGGGTAGAATGTCTATACATTATTTACACATAAAATCATTCCTATAGTTAAGTGCCTATATATTTATTATTTAAAAGTAAACAAAGTATCAATTACTTGGAAGAAAATAACTTTACCCACATGCACTACTGAAGTAGGAGATATGTTTAAAGAAAAATATAATACTTAATACTTCATGTTTCCGTATTTTTACATTACTTAGGAGTAAGTATGTTAAGAGTATCAACTCAGTTTTTATATTTTTTAGGACAGAATTTAGAATAAAGTACAAAGTCTTAGGGTTATATGTATGATTATATAGTAATGGCTAAATTTTTACTTCAGTATTAGTAATAAAGTGGACTAATCACTGGACCGAGTGTAAAAGAATTATTAAAAAAAGAGAAAAGGACGACACAGTTTTAATCAGGCAGAACACTGATAAAGACATGGCTGATGAACACAGGAAAGTTGCTCAGTCTCACTCACTAAGGCGTCACCGTACTCACAGTCACAGGAATGCAAACTGGTGCTGTCAAACCCCCTGGCGTAAAGTGCGGGCTTACTGGGAGAAAATTTAGGGAGCCTTTTTCAATACGTAAAATGCACACTCCCTCTGATTCAGCAACCTTGTTGCTAAAAATTTACCCTTCAGAGGATTGGGGGGGGAGGGGACACACACACACACACACACACACACACACACACACACGTCCCATAACACGTATTTAAGGATATCTGTTGCAACACTGTAAATAAAAGCAAAACACTAGAAGTTAATGAAATGACCATCAACAGTTAAATATTTTCTGCTGAATCTAAACATAGGTGATAAGAATGAGGTCAACCCATGTGTACTTATATGGAAAAGCAACTAAGTATTTTATTAAATGAAACTACAGATGTTTTATCACGTGAATTTAAAAAAACAAGGCACGGTGTGCATGGCATGAGTGCTTTTGTGAAAAACTTTTAAAGAATGTTTTTGTGTGTGTGGGTGTTGCAGCTGCAAAGAATGCAACTTTGAGTGCCTTCCGGACACTGCCGTTTCAAGTTAAACTGTTATGTGGTTGTTTTCAAAGGTGCACAATGGAATGCAAATGCCACAGTGACCTTCAAACCCACCCAACATCTACTTTAAAAATTACAAACAGCCCTGGCTGGTGTGGCTCAGTGGTTGAGCACCGGCCTGAAAACCAAGGTGTCTCTGGTTCGATTCCCAGTCAGGGCACATGCCTGGGTTGCAGGCCAGGTCCCCAGTAGGGGGCGCGTGAGAGGCAACCACACATTGACATTTCTCTCCCTCTCTTTCTCCCTCCCTCCCACTCTCTCTAAAAATAAATAAATAAAATCTTTAAAAATAAATAAAAAATAAAAATTACAAACAAGCTCATCTTGAGCATTGGAAACTCTACATGATTGCCATAACTCCTCTGACTTGTATTTCAATCTTAACCTCCCACCTTAGATTTTTTTAAGTTTGAACATTTTTTTTATTGATCATCTATCATACTGCTCCCCAAAATTGTATAATAATGCATTAGCCGATATAGCATGTATATATTTTACACAAGGAGAGATGGAAGGGGAGAGTAATACTTTTATAACTTTTCTGTGGCCATCACCTCTAAATGTTCATTTTATTCCCTTCTGGATTGAGTTATCACTACCATTACTATTAGCAGACAATCGATCGACACAACCCAACTCTACTACGAATGTAAATGACTGATTATTAAACATAAAAAATAAAATTCTATTGCAAATGATTTTTTTCATGAGAGGGGTGGAAGAGCAGGTTTTACTTATTTTTTTCAACGGGGTCAGACATGCAGGATGCCTATAGTTATTTCTATGAGACTCAGTTCAGCTTCACTTAGGTCTACGTTATTTTTTGCAGATGCAGGCATGGAAAGACCTTCCACGAAATAAACAGGTGACTGTAAAAGATTTTCTACAGCAATGCTACACACTTCTTTGTATACCTTTGGAGTTATATGTCAAAAATTACCTAGTATTTATTCTTTAAAAATATTTTGATCAAGCTAATAACGCCAATATAGTCCCCTTCAATTTTGTTGAAAGCAAACAATTCTCACACATAAAAGTAGGATTTGCTACTTGGTTGCTATTATTGTCACTTTCTCAATGCCCACCCATTTTTCCCATTGTCCCCCACCCCAGGATGATCTCCGAGGCAAAACAGTGACAAAGATTTGGGATGAGTAAGAATTATGCTCTTCTGTGAGGTGGGAGGGGGGTGAGGGAGAAAGGGAGCAGATCACATGAAGTGAGGATCCGAAAATGAATTCCCTTAAAACCAATGTTACTCAACCTCTTTCCTATTATCTCCCCTCAATGGAGACATTCTAGACATTTTTCTCCCCGAGTACTCCTCCATTACGTTTAATACCACAGACAGGCTGAGGATCTGTTTCTGTGTGGTGGCTGTTTGGGGGGCTACAAGCTGCTACCCAAGAACCAGTGGTCGCAGCCCTGGGGCCAGTATCCCATCCAATGGGAGCGGATGCCTTATAAGTATCCTTGAGAGGTTATGTGGAGAAGAAAGCCAGGATGGCAGCCTAGGTAAACACGGCTTGCCTCCTCAAGCAACATCAAAATTACAACTGAACTACAGAATAACCATTACTCAGAACCACCAGAAATTAAGCGGAATGGAAGTACTACTGACAGGGGATCTCCAGAGTTAAAGATTTTAGCCTTAGTTGATGGGCTTAGGTGATTAATGCATGTGGAAGGCTGTTACTCCAGGAACTGGAGTGCATGGACACAGGACTCCCCTGAGTCAGGAAGTGCACAAGCGATTCAGCCTGTGTGCCCCAGAAGTCTGGAGAAGGTATCTGAGCCATTGCGTTCCAGGGGGGGATAAAGAATTGTTGACCAACAGATAAATACTAGTAAAGTCGTTGCTAGACTACGACCCTTAACCAGTTAACCTGTTTTCCAAACCCCTTACCTACACTTCCTTCTTATAAGAAATATTGGCTTGAAATGAGATGTTTAACGGTTTCTGAGGGTACATAACCCACCATCTTCTCAGATCGCCAGCCACCTGAATAAAGTGCCCATAAAGATTCAAGCCTTAACTCTACTTATTGGTTCTGGTAGTGACAGGCATCACAAACACCAACTTTTCCTGTTTCACTACAACTACAGAACTAAAAAAGAAACCACGTCAACACTGGTAGGAGTGATAGAGATGCAGAAAGGGCTGGTCCCACATGACACACAGAGATCTGATCAGATCCCTGGGGAGGAATAGGGAATGGCTTGTAGGAGGAGGTTGCCCAAGGCAACTGTAAACAGTCTACGATGGGATTGGCTGAGAAGCTGAATGCCTCCAGAGCACATGGATTTATGGGTGAGAAGATGTGAAATAAAGAAGGGCTCTCCAGCTATTGAGCTCGCTGGCTCTCTGGCTCTCCTCCTCAAGTATGCCTGGAGATCATGCTGCAGCTGCCTCTGTTCCCAATGCAGAGGCATATGGGGAGGAACTGAAGTGTCTGGAATAAGGGCAAGAACTGGGGGCAACTTTGTGCCAGACAAAAGTGCTGGCAGAGGTCACTGTTCCTTTTCCAAGCCCTCCCCTTAAAGACCTGGCTAGCAAGTGCCATACCTGAGGTTCTATCAACCTGGCTCACAGTCTGCCCCACCCTGGTGATTCCCTGAGGTTCCACCCCACCCAGCATTCAAATCCACTCAAGTTGTTTTCAGTGGCTTTTCCATTCAAATGGCTTGTCTTGGCTCAAGCTTCAGATTTTCCTAAATTCTCTCAAACAAGCAGCATCTGGCTGAGCAAGCCCTGTACCTCTTGCTAAGGGGCCACAGGCCTGGCACTAGCAGCAGTGGGCCTTGGTTCACAGCGTGGCCTTTCTTGGGCACCTCCAAGACTGGCACAAGTAGCAGCCATCTACAGATTGTTGTGTAGCTTATGCCAAGTGGCATCCGACCGAACACAGGCAGTGGCTGACCTTGGTCTGCACCTCCTGGGAAGCCCCAGAGCCTATACACCCAGTGAACAGCTACACACCATGTTGGAGCACCACCCAACCTACTCCACAAGTGATACACTCAATGGGTCAATTCAGCAGGTACCAGAGCCCTGCTAAAGTAAGTCTTGCTTTGTTGAGTGGGTCTCTACATTGCTGATCCTCCACAGTGGTCAGAGATTGGTGGTCAAGGATCACAGCCCGTCCTTGAAGCTGATCAGCTTGGGTAATTCCTCCCATTGACTTGCCAATAGCAATCAAGGCTCAACCTCAAGAAGAGGATGTACACAGCCCACACAAAGGACACAACTCAAGTACTCAGCTTGGGTGATGGAGAGGCTATGCCGCTAGATCCTATAGGACACCTACTACATTAGGTCACACTACCAAGATAGGGAGTCATAGAAGTTCTACCTAATACATAGAAACAAATACAGGGAGGCTTCCAAAATGAGGAGACAAAGAAACACGGCTCAAATGAAAGAACAGACCAAAACTCCAGAAAAAGAACTAAACAAAATGGAGATAAGGAAACTATCAGATGTAGAGTTCAAAACACTGGTTATAAGGATGCTCAGTGAACTCAGGTGAAGAGCAGATGAACTCAGAGAGAACTTCAACACAAAAAAAAAATGAAATGGCATGAAAACCATAAAAAAGAACCAGTCAGAAATGAAGGATACACTAACTGAAATGAAGAACAATTTACAAGGAATCAACAGTAGAGGGGATGAAGCTGAGAATCAAATCAGCAATCTGGAACATCAGGAAGCAAAAAACACCCAATCAAGAACAACAAGAAAAAAAATTTTTTTTTTAAATGAGAATAGTGTAAGGAGCCTCTGGGACAACTTCAAGTGTTCCAACATTAGCATCATGGGGGTGCCAGAAGAAGAGACAGAGCAAGAAATTGAAAACCTGTGTGAAAAAATAATGACAGAAAACTTCCCCAACTTGGTGAAGGAAATAGACATGCAAGTCCAGGAAGTGCAGAGAGTCCCAAACAAGATGAACCAAAGAGGTCCTCTCTAAGACACATCATAATTAAAATGCCAAAGGTTAAAGACAAAGAGAAAACCGAGAAAAGCAGTTAGTTAACTACAAGGGAGTTCCCCTAAGACTGTCCGCTGATTTCTAAAAAGAAACTTTGCAGGCTAGAAGGGACTGGTAAGAAATATTCAAAGTCATGAAATGCAGGGACAGGCAGCCAAGACTGCTCTACCCAGCAAAGGTGTCATTTAGAATGGAAAGGCAGATAAAGTGCTTCTCAGACAAGAAAAAGCTAAAGGAGTTTATCACCATCAAAGCAGTATTATATGAAATGTTAAAGGGTCTTCTTTAAGGAGATCAAAAATATGAACAACAAAATACCAGTAAATACGTATGTATAATAATTGAATCTAAAAAACAAACAAACAAGAAAGAGAATCATAGAATGTTTTGATGGTTGCCAGATGGCAAGGGCAGTCAGGGGGATGCGTGAAAAAGGTGAAGGGATTAAGAAGTACAAATTGGTTGTTACTGAATAGTCGTGGGGATGGAAAGTACAGCACAGGGAATATAGTAGCCAAAGAATACATATGCATGACCCAGGGACAGAGACAATGATGTGGGGATTGCCTGAGGGAGTGGGCAGGTTTGGATGGAGGGGGACAAAGTGGGAAAAATTGGGACAACTGTAATAGCATAATCAATAAAATATAATTTTTTAAAGATTTTATTTATTTATTTTTAGAGAGGGAAGGGAGAACGAGGGGGAGAGAAACATCAGTGTGTGGTTGTCTATCACGCACCCCCTCCTGGAGACCTGGCCTGCAACCCAGGCATGTGCCCTGACTGGGAAACGAACCAGAGACCCTTTGCTTTGCAGTCTGGTGCTCAATCCACTGAGCCGCACCAGCCAGGGCTAATTTCAATTTTTTAAAAAAGTATCCTTGTGAGCCCCCTGGAGTATCTTTGCAACCCCACAGGGGGACGATACTCTCACAGACACCATGTCTGCTGGGTCCATTGTTAAATCTGCACACCAGCACACAGCATGGCAGAGAACATGCATTAATAAAGGAAACAACCTACCGATAATTTGCCTTCTTCCCCCAACCCACGTCTTCACCTGTATTGGTTACCTACTGAGGAGTAACAAACTCTCCCCAAATCCAGTGGCTTAAAGCAATCACCATTCATTTTGCTCATGATTCTGCAAGTGGACTGGGCAGCTCTGGTCTGGGCTGGCTTGGTCAGCAGGGTCTAGGGAGGGCCTCATCTGGGGCAGCTCACGTCTGCCCTACTTGGTCTTCACCCTACAGGCAAGCCCTCCTCCCTCAAACCAGAGTCACCACGAGCTTCCCAAGAGCTGCAACTGAAGGGAACCCCAGTGCACAAGCACCCTCCAAGCTGCCACCCATGTCTGCTTTTTACTGTCCCATTGGCCACGGCAGATCACACAGCTACTCCCGATGGAGACAGACTCTGGGGGATATCTCTGCAGTCTACCCCACCATATCACCAGCACTGAGGTGGATGCTGCCCTTTGTGACTCCCCTTCATGTGATGTTCCTTTCGGTGCAATTTCACCAGGATACAATTAGGGTCCCAGTCCCTGACTCCCACTCACTCACCCCTCACTCCTTTAGTGGGTTTCATCTCCTTATGCCTTTAAATTTTCTCCACCCCCCCTCTGGAAGCATTGATCCACCTCAGGCTTCAGACCTCCAGGACCAAGCTCACCCACAGCTGAAACAATGGGTCTCACCTGAGCTCCCAGGGCTCTCCCAGGTCACTTCTTTCCTCAGTCACTGTGTTTAGCAAGTTCTGTTTGCAGAGACGAAGCACGATGATTGCCGTACTAAGCTGGGCGAGAGCCTAGATCCAGTTCACTGACCACCTGCCTTTCCCTCCAGGGGTTCCACAGGTGCTGGCGGTCCAGCCTCGACAGGCACCGATTACAAGACCTGCTGCTACTGGAGGCTAGAGGCTTTTTTTTTATCTCGCGTTGATCTTCGAGTTGATAAATGTGAAGCAAGAACAAACCACAAGCCCCAAATGGAGTCACTTGTGCTTAACCTGTGACAGTGAACCAAGACTTAATACCCGACTCATCCACAATTTCAACCTTCTCCAGAAATGCAATCTTAACCAATCAATCTGGAATTCTCTGGTCGGTACCATGAGGTAGTCCGTCATGACACATACAGGTGCTTGATAAACACCTGTGGGATGAATATGAATAGTGAGAGGTGTAGGCAAGGGCCACAGAGCCAGCAAGCAGGATGCTGAGTTACAGAGTTTTAAGGTGGATGTGGCAGATCCATCTTGTATTTGCAGCAGCGGCCTTGCAATGCGCTACCTCTGGTGTCGGCTTTTTCGTTTTCCTATGAAGACCTTAGCCCTAACCTCCACCTTTAAAACATTTAAGCATTGTGAGCTCTTAACATTTTTGAGGTGAGCCACTCAGTAAATTTGACCTCCAGGTCTTTGCCAAAGGTTCAGACCTCACCAATATGGAATCTTGTGTAAAAGGCCCAGTTTTCAGGAACATTGAGACACAGCAATTCTGCAGGCATTCCATTGCTTCTAGATTTTCTAAATTATATTCTTGTGTTCCAGAGATATATAGCATCATCCCCCCTTACCTGTGGGGGTACATTCCAAGACATTTTAAGGGGCCCTCATTTGGCCTCCACAATAACTGAGAGGAAAGAGGATTTGTGCAGGCCAGGCTGGCGGGGCAGAAACAGGAGCACAGAGGAGCTCCTGCAGCCAGTGGCCCAGGGTCAAGGTACAGGTGCATCGTCAGCTGCTGCAAACAAGAGCACATGGAGTAAATCCCAAAGGACGGAGGCCAAGAGCTGCTCTGACTCCAGGCAATCAGCCAGGTCAGGGTAGGACCTTGGGTTTCGGCTCACGTGGAGGAAAACCGCAGCCCACCCAGGGGAGGGAAGGACAAGCACACAGGCAACTGGCAACTGAGATTTATTTAAACAACGAGTCAACAGAACAGGAAGTGGTGCGACAGCCCTAGTAACTGGTTTCCCGAGTGTGGAAGGGACTGGTCAACAAGGCCTGGCCATCCATCACTCAGGAGACTTGCGTATCAACTTCAGGAAGGTCAGTGGCTGTAGCTTCTGGTTCAGCATGAGCCTTGAAAAGGTTAATAAGCAATTTCCTCCAAACCTGAGGGGAGGAAACACACAGGTGAGAGACTCCCAGTACCAAGGAGAGAAAACAGAGGAGGGAGAGTGCGACCCCACCGGGCCCCAGCCCCCATGGCTGGTCCTGAGCACAGGCCACACCCTGGGCACCGGCCACAACCCTGACCACTGAAGTTCTGGCCTCCTGCTTCCTGAGATTTCACCAGGAAAGAAGCTGTGCACAAGGCTGAGTTCACTGGTGGTTTTAAAGGTACGAAGCAAGCACCATCATCCCTGGCCAGTGTGGCTTGCTTGGTTGGAGTGTTATCCCAAAAACCGAAAGGTCATAGGTTTGATTCTCGGTCAGGGCACATGCCTAGGCTGTGGGTTTGGTCACCCCAGTCAGGGTGTGAATGAGAGACAACCAATCCATGTTTCTCTCCCTCCCCCTCCCGTCCCCTCTCCCTAAAAATCAATAAGCATGTCCTCGAGAGAGGGTTTAAAAAAAAGACAGAAAGCATTGTCATAGATTATGGGCTCTCGCTGTTAATGTCAAGCCTGTCCTTTAAGGGCTGAACTCGGAGCAAATGCAGACATGCTTCTTCACCACGCACGAGCACGGCGGGACATCACGGCACCCAGAAGAGGTAGTGACAAATGCCCCCATCATAACAACGTTCAACATACTGTTACTCTGTAAAACCTGAAATCAATTCAAAATATTACACACAACCCACACTTCCAAAGTTTGGGAAAGTTAAGTAAATTTGGCAATAGCCTCATGATGGAATTTCACGAAGCCATTCAAGTTACACTCAGTGAGTTTATAACAGCAAGAGGGAATGCTTGTGTTATAATGCTAAGTTGAGAAGATCGGGAATCAGTTACACAAATCTATACATTCAATTCTGCTAGAAATACAGCAAGAGCTAGAAGAACAGCGGGAGGAAAAGTTACTAGAGGTTCTCTCTGAGGGATGTGCACCCACCCCTCAGAGAGTGATTCTTTTCTTTGCCATACTAAAAATTACATTGTTTTGAAAACTTGGAGGGAAATAGCAATACAAAAAACCCACTAAGTGATTTTAGTTTTACCCTCACCTGAGGACACGCCCGTTGACTTTCAGAGAGAGGGGAAGGGAGGAAGACACAGGGAGAGAAACTTCAACAGGCTGCCTATCATAAAAGTCCCGTCAGCAGCGGAACCCACAACCGAGGCACGCGCCCTGACCAGGAAGCAAACCCACGACGTTTCAGTTCACGTGATGATGCTCAACCTACTGAGCTGCACTGGCCAGGGCTAATAATAAGTGATTTTAAATCAAAAACTGAAAGGAAGTTGTGGGCTGAAGTGTACAGCTGAGTAGATTTATAAACTAGTGGGGATGACCAGCCCCAGGGGAATGATTACCTGTCAGCCTAGAGTCTTCACATCGGGGACAGTCCTTGCCTCTAAGGCTGTACATCATTGGGACACATCTGTAGGAAGCCTGAGGGGCAGCTACTGTGTTCAAGACTGTAACTGGGATCTAAGTGGTCTCCACAGGGCCGGAGAGACGCCTAAGGGATGACCCTTGAGGAAGAGGGATGAACCCAGGGCGGCTGTAAGGAGAAACTGGAGCGAGACTGAAGGAACAGGGATCCACGCTCTCCCCACAGCCCAACTCTGCAGGCTGGGCAATGTCACCCTCACCAGAAGATATCAGAGGGAGTTATTCAACCCATGGTTGCAAGTGTTTGTTGCAGGGACACCATGACGTGTGGTTACCCTCTAGTAAACCTGGTTATAAGCTGATTAAAAACGCAGACATTGGTTACTTTTATTAAGATCATTATTTTAAACTCTCAAAGTCTGTCACCATCCACCCGAGGCAATTCCACAGCAGATTCTGGTGCAGGGACTCTACCTGACAGTTCTCCTGCTTCGGTGTACAAAACACAGGTATGACGGACGGTTAATCCTGGACGCAGTCACGGGTGCACACACACACATGCGTTAGTGCTCTCCGGGCTGCAAGTTTAGCTGCATCTTGCGTCCTTTGCACATGGAAAGGTTCCCACTTTTAGGCCAAAGCAAAGGTAAAGGCGGGTACCTAGCTCACTTCCCCCTCTGGTCGCCCAGCACAGGCAGTAATGCTTCATGAGCTGCTCCAGAAGCTCCATCTCGTCCAGGAATTCCAGGGCCTCGATTCTGGCAGAACAGTACAGGTGTGCAATTAGAAGTGAGGACAACGCCAGGCACAGACACAGGAAGGTGTTCATGACAGAGACTATGGAAAGAGAGGCTACAAAAAGTAGGTAAGTGGTGGCTACTTTTTATTTTTATTGAAAAGAAGAAAAAAGTACCATAAGCAAAATCAAAAGACAAAGGACAAACTAAAAAAAAATTGCAATACAAATAACAAAGGGCAGATTTCCTTGCTGTATAAAGAGCTATTGCATTTCATTAAGAAAAACTTCAAAAGTTCATTTAGAAGATGGGTAAGGGTAGGGGGATGGATAAAAAGGTGGAGGGGAGTAAGGGGTACAAACGTCCAGTTATGAACGAAGCAGTTTAAGGAATGCAATGGACAGCACAGGGAACACAGTCGTGTATATAAATGTGGGATGCCCATGTTGTACACCTGAAACCTACATAACATTTTATGTCAACTATACTTTAATTTTTGAAAGGGCAGGTAAGACCTGTTCACTGGAAAAGTAAAGCAAGAGGTTTTCAATCTCACTTACGAGAAAACACATGTTCATTTCAATACTTGACACCTTTCCAACTATTGGATGGACAGAAATCAAAGGCTGCTGTGCTGGAGAAAGGACACGGGGAAAGGAGCCCTCCTGCATCACAGGTGGGGTCACGGGACAGGACGGCCTCCCTGCAGGACAACTTCCCCTCTCGGTCATTGTTCACCATGCGCATGCACCCTTTCACTCAGCGATTCGCTCTGATCATCCACCCTGTGTGTGCACACAGGCCCAGGTTCAAGAACACTCACGGAAGCATCGCAGCTGCTGTGCAGGGACAGCAAAGGCCCACAGACTAGGAGAGATAGGCTAACAAAGCACATTCACACAGGACACTGACAGCCACTTAAAAGAGTAGGGCAGGTCTATAAACATTGACATCAACAGCCTCTAAGACACACCATGGCATTTAGAAAGCAGGTCGTTTTAGTAAATGATGTGCATGGTCGACTCCTATCTCTGTAAAGAAAGAGCAGGTACATACACTGGTACATGCATACAACTTTTGAAAGGCAGACTATTTTGGAAAATACAGAAAAAACTGACAAGAGGGAGTAGGTGAGTGGTGACGGTGAATGGGGTGAGGGTTTTGTTTTTACTCTATACTAATTTCTTTTTTTAATCATATGCTTGTACAATTTTTTTCAAAAAAGTATTTTAAATATAAACTTTTAAATGTATGCACACACAGAAACATGCACAAATATATGAAATAGCTTTTAAAAATATTTTGTCATAGGCACACACTATAGGGAAAAAATTCAGGTATTTCCAAAAAGTATAAAAAACAATAAAACGATCCATAGTCCTACTGTTCACAGTAGCCAATGCTAACACTCTGGGATTGCCTTTTATCCAGGCTGTGTGTGTGAGGGAGCGTGTTTCCATATCTGTGCACTCGCTCCTGCCTCGGTATGCAGGCCCCAGGGTCACATCTGACGTGAGAATGTCTACTCACAAAGGACTTTGGCTGCTTCCTAACGAACGTTCCCAACTAACCAGAAGACATGCAAGGCAGGCTTCCTAATACCAAGTTCTAGAAGAAACCAGCACCCTAAAAAGGAGCTTGTTACCAAGTTCAGCTGCCAGAAGACGACTGTTCATGAGGATGTGAACCCCACGATCAAGCACAGAGCCGCCCTGTTTTGGTCAGTTATCCCCCCACACTTAGAAAAGCGTGTGGCACAAAGTACTTGCTCAGCACCTGCTACCTTGACAGTCCTGCTTTAGGCACAGTATCTGGCAAGACCCTTGGCAGATGTGGACACACACTATGTGGCATTCACAGAGCTGGGAGGACCACTCGGCCTGGGGTAGACACACCAGAGCTGTCCCACCTCATCACCCGCCTCTGCTGGGGACACACGTTGCTGTCTACAAAAGGCCATGGCAACAGGAGACAAAGGACTGCCTAGGAGTTGCTGCCCATGCCTGATGCCAGTTGCAGACTCCTCCCTGAGCACCGAGAAGAGCTGCGAGAGCAGGCCCATACAGATGCCAGACCGGGGCTCTTCAGAAGAGTCATCTTGGCATGAGGCCAAGGAAAACCAGCCTGTGGGAACAGGAAAGTCTAGACAAATCCAGGGAGCATCGACCTGCTCATGTGGAGACAGCACAGGCCTTCGAGGCTTTGACACACAGACTTGAAAAAAAGTGACACTTCTAACAGCAAAGAAAGTGTGTAGAGAAGCAAAACCAAAAATTCTCATTGTCTTGCAGGAGACCAACAGCTATACCTGCAGGGCCCCAAAGGCAAGAGGAAACACAAAGCAAGAAGTACAAGTATTTTTAAAAAGCTGGCAATAACATTGTAGAGATGAATACGGTAATGTGCCTGTCAATGTTTTTTATAACAGGGAAATTAAAACTAAACAAAATAAAATACAGGACTCCACAACTCATCCACACATGAAAAGGAGCAATATGCACCATTAAACAGTGACCTTCAGTGTGTTTTGATATGTAAAGATAAATACAATCTATTGTTAGGGTTTTTAAAAGGATGGTGATTTACAGACTGTAGGATATGAAGCTACTGATTCAAAAAATACAAATCTACACATCAGTAAGTACTTCTCTTTCTACATGCATAAAGAATCGCCCCACTCATGGACAGCAGCTCTCTGGAGGGCGTGGGTGCAGACATGACTACACTTCACGTATTTTGCACTGCTTGAAAACTGTTTTGGAACGAGTGTGCGTTTCTGTTGTAACGAGAGCAAAAGTCCGTTCAGAAGTCTGCGAGCAGGCTCCTTCTGTGAAGCCCTTGAACAATGTCCTTCCCCTCCCACTCCCAAAACAAGGAGTATGCGCAATTTTCACCGCCGATGCTACTCTGGGAATTTTGCAGGTGTAACTGCTTGTTTTGGAAAGATCACCTGCTTTCGCACAAACCCTATCTTGGCTAGCAGCTAATGAGTTACTCTTGTGGTGCTAGGAAGTTTAATCTGTATGTGCAGGTTAACTTGTTTCAGAATGGGTCTAGTTAGGGTTTTTGTTTGTTTCACACCAGCGCACAAGTACCGACCACAGACGTAACCCTTGCACTCCTGTACCTGCTGATTTCGGTCCGAGGTAATCTGCTGTACAATTCCATCATGTTAATGGCTGATGCTGTTTCCCACCCGTTCGACAGGAGCCGTTCTTTCTGGAATAGGCAGTGGGGAGAAATGGAGAACCACAGGCACTGTCACAAATGCACACATCTCTAAACACGGGAGAATTTCCTACATGGCTCCTCTTTCAAAAGCCCATTCCAGCACCTATCGTCTCTTCTTCTTATTCCCAGTGCTGTGTGCTGAACACACTGTTACCTATTTAAACAAGGGCAGAGTGGGAGGTGTCTCTTCAGTCAAAAATGACACTCTTGAAAAGAGGTCAGACTACGACTGATTCCAAGAGATTCAGGGACATAAAACAGTGTGGGCCATGTTTGGACCCTGATCCAAATGCACTAGGAACACCTAAGTAATTATGGAAAACTGAACATGAACTGAATGTCAGATGCCGCAAAGCAGTCACTGCCAATTCCTGAGATATAATCATGGTATTATAATTAACCTGGGGAGAAGAAATTCCTATTGGTAGAAGATTTACAGTGAAGTATTTATGGGGAGGAAATGACATACTATCTGGGGTTTGCCTTAAAATATTCCAAAGACAATACCAATAAAAATTTGGAGGGAATAAATAATATTTACAAAATATTAATTACTGAAGCTCGCTGATGGGACATGGGTGTTTGATTTACAATTCCTTCTACTTTTCTGTTGTTTAAGAAATGCATGATAAGAAGTTAAAATACCAGGGTGTAGGAAATACGTGTTTGTGACACCAAGGTGGGAAAGCAGGCTGGCACTCCCCGGCGTGCTGAACTGGTGGCCCACACACAGCGCTAGCCGCCCTGTACACAGGCCCTCTAGAGAGCCGCTCACACCCTGCTCTCACTGAAGGGTGGACACACTTTCTCGGCTGGCTAAGGGTACAAGAGGACATCCCGGTCTCCGCTCTCTGACCTGCGACTCTAAGGACTTGCAGGTTTCCACCCCTGCCAGGTCACACTGTCGTCTCCGCAGGTGTTCGATCATGATCTGCCCAAACCGGTCATCCATGTTCACCTGGGAAGGGACAGAACAGCCAGGCGTTGCCATACGGTTTTATTCTTAAATATGCAAAATAAAATAAGATCCTATTTTTAATCAGTCAGTATTCAGGTTTGTTAACACCTGGTGCAGGTAATGGAATCTGCGCAGTGTGGACAGGAACGTGAACCAGGGCGGGCCCTGGAGGGCACCTGCACACCCACTGTACACAGAGCCTGTGGCCCCACGGTCAACCCACTGCAGACGCACCTGCAGGTGTGCGCACAGACGCAAAGACGTCTACTGCAGCATTCTACCGAAGAGAATGCTCTGGAGAGAACTTAAATGCGTATCATTTGGGGTTAAATTCTGGCATGTTTCATATATACAATGAAATACCACATAGCAAGAGAAACAGGAAAGACATAGATATGAGGAGGGACCCCCCAAAAACCAGAATTATTTTCTGGAGGGCAGGGTCCCTTGTAGTACAGGCTCCCCCCACTAGGTGACTGTTCTAGGAACCCATCTGTATCAGTGAACCAGCTGGTGGTGGTGTGAGAGGCTGGGTTCAGCTTCGGTGAATTATTTTTGAGACTCTTGCAACACATTTGCCCATTTCAAGATAATGCACTGCCCACACCGCACTGAGTGTTCAGCAGTTTTTGACCAAAAACAGCATGACCCCGTGCCCTACCCTCTCTAGTCACCCAGTTTTGTCCTGAGTGACTTTTGTTTGTTTCCCTGGATGAAAAAAGTCCTCACAGCTGGAAACGTTTTGCCAGTGTGGAAGAGGCGAAACAAAAACACCGGCAGAAGTGCCCTGACTGGTGCAGCTCAGCGGCCGGAGCACCAGCCTGCGAATCAAAAGGTTGCCAGTTCAATTCCCAGTCAGGGCACATGCCTGGGTTGTGGGCCAGTTTCCCAGTTGTAGGTGTGTGAGAGGCAAACAATCAATGTTTCTCTCCCTCTCTTTCTCATTCCTTTCCCATCTCTGTAAAAGTAAATAAATAAAATCTTTTAATAAATGGCAGCAGCACATTAAAAGGCATCAAAATTAACAAGCTCAAAACCGTTTTGGGCAGTGGGGAAAAAAACGTCTTGATAGGTGTATTGCATCGAATGGAGAATACTTTGAAGGTGACTGAAGTTTAAACAACTAAGAATACACAATTTTTCATAAATTTTTTTTTGGGGGTCCCCCTTCGTAACATATAAATATAGATAGCAATATGGAAAGATCTCTTAAGATCTAAAAACTCCTGAAAATTAAGGTGTAGAGGAGTGTGTACTGTATTATCCCATCTGCCTTTAAGAAAAAATTCTCTCTACACTTACACATACACAGAAAAATTCTGGAATCTGGCAAAGTTGCTTCCCAGGTGAGAGGGCTGAGTCTGGGGTAGGAGAGATTTACATTTCCTTGTCTATGCTTTTGTACTACTTGATATATTTTTATTCTGCTTTTGAATAAAAAAGTATATAAAAACCCATAAACCATAATTAAAATTCTGTATGTGCTCAAATGTCACAAAATACAATCTTACGTACACCATTATAGCATTTACACACTGTTACTTTGTCATACACAAAGTACCAAGAATTCGTCACTAACAATATGTCAAACGAGTCCCAGAGCTCACACATGAGGGACAAGAACCAGTGTTTTCTCGTTTGGTAGACGAGTAAGGCTCATGTGGCACTGATGGTCAGCTTGCACACTATTCAAGCAGGATGGAAGTGCTCCGGGAGCACACACTCCATCATTGTATTGCCTGAGCATGAATCCTGGCTTGACTTTTAACTGTCGTGAGACTGTGGGCAAGCTGCCTACTCTCTGTGCTTCAGGCCCCTCCCCTGTAACACCACAAGGACCAGTACTTACCCTGTGGGTTGCTGTGACACTAACACATGTGAAACTCATAACATACTTAACACCTATACGTAGTAAATAAATTACAAGAATTTGCTGTTATGGTTACCATTATTGTAGTTATCGTCCATGTGGTTTTGTCATTTTAAACTAATTAGGAAGTAATGTAAGGCATGTGAGCAATTAATAACTGTGAGGATGCTAATGATTTTGTATTTGTTAGGAAATTATTGAATTAAGTGGTAGGTGGGATCTGAACCAGTCTGGGGACAGCCATGGACAACATATTGGATGATGGCCCATTCTCAGGCCTGCTCCCAAGTGACAGGATCTCTGGTCAAAATTCACTGATCCACCATCTCCACCTGATGTTGCATAAACACTTGTTGAACAGAGGAATACACAACCCTCTATGAAGCAAAGTGAATGAAGCAGTACACATCCAAGGTGTGTGGAGACATAGGGAAAGCAGAATTCATTTTCCCCAGGTGTGGTATCCTGAAAGCAAAGACAGGTTCCCAGGATTTATTCACATGAAAAAAGAAAAGACCAAGGAGGCCAGCTGCCATTACATCCACTCAGCAGGACTGAAGACTGAGTCTGAGAACAGTCCCCAGTTAAAGGGAGAGAAGGAAGAAATCAACCAACCAGAAACCACCTACACAGGAACCTAGACTGGGTTCCTAGGACTATAGCCCTAATCTGTCTATAATCACATAACCTTGGGCAAGGCCCTGTACTGTTCTTACCTGTAAGAAAATTTAAAAATAAAATTAACATGAATGAGACAGACAATAAAATTAATAAAACTAAAATAAAATAAACAATAAAAATAGCTACCATGTGCCCACCACTGCAACATCTCATCATCTCATAAGTTCCCATAATACACCAGAGAGGTAGGCATTCCGTATTCCTTTATGAACAAAGAATGGGGGCTCGGAGATCCACATAGTAGCCAACACTTAACAGCCGGGTGATGCTGCAACAACCCTATGAAGTTGGGACTTCTTTGCCCTCCCTCCTTTTTCAGATGAGGAAACAGGCACAGAAACATCATGCAACTTGCCCAGTTTGCACAGCTAGGCAGTCTGCCTCCAGGGCGTGGACTCCCAACCGCTAATCGCATGGCCAATAGTAAGAACTAGGTCCAGGTATTGTGCCTCAGTTGTCTGGGCATCATCTGTGAACCAAAAGGTCACCAGTTCGATTCCCAGTCAGGGCACATGACTGGGTTGCAGGTTTGGTCCCCTGGGGTGCATAGGTAAGGCAACCAACTGACATTTCTCTCTCACATTGATGTTCCTCGCCCTCTCTTTCTCCCTTTCCCCCTCTAAAATAAGGGAAAAAATAATAAAAATAAAATAAAATAATAAAGTAGAATAGAATAGAATAGCATAGCATAGCATAGCTAGGGCTAGGATTTAGAACCAAGCTGGATAATCCAAAGCTCTACAACAATCCATTCTGCACTAGATCAGAAGAGGAAAACCAGCAGCCAGTGGACCAAACTCAGTGATTTTAGAAATTAGGAAATGTCACATTAAAACCCTGCATTTCTAACATCTGAAAAACTGGGAGCTCTGGCAACTGCAGGCTCACAGGCCCACATGGTGACAACAGGCTGGGGCTGAAGAGTGGCCCCTCCCGTGAGATGGGGTACGGGCAGCCAGCGCACCCCAGCCCTCACCACCCCACAGTACTCACTTGCCTACGCCCTCCACCTGCATCATGTGCACACCTCTGAGGGCATTCAGTTTGCTACCCGTACAGGGAAGGCAGATGGAACTCCCTCAATCAAAGGCTTGACTTGGAAGTAAATACTGGGTTGGCCAAAAAGACCCTTACTTTTTTCTCTGTACGATGGCTCTAGTAGTGCTAAGTTGTCTCTAACTTCATTCGAAACAATTCTGTTAGATTGTATTGTGACAGCTGTCATATCAGCGTGCATTTAAAAAAAACTTACCACAATTGGTGAATTTTTGTGCAGCCATTTTAATATAGAAAATGAAAGAAAATATGCAACATTTTCAGTGTATTATGCTTTTTATTTCAAGAAAGGTAAAAACACATTGAAACGCAAACAAAGAGTCAGTGTACGGAGAAGGTGCCATGACTGATGCAATGTGCCAAAGTGGTTTGGGGAGTTTCTTGGTACTGACATTTTGGTCAAACAATTCTTTGCTGGGGGGCTGTCTTATGCACTGGAAGGTGTTTGGCAGCACCTCTGGCCTCTACCTGCTAGAAGCCAATAGTGGGAGATAGCTGACATACCCAAAATATCCAAATCAATAAAGCTATTGGTGAAAATTAAGAAAACGTCTTTTATTTTACAGAAAAACTAAATGGACTTTTTGGCCAACCCAATACAATGATCAAATAAGAACTCAAAAAACGTTTATAAGGGCCATAACAGCAGTTCCAAACACTCTGGCTAGAAGTCTGCAGGAAGTCAAGAAGTCAGGAGCAGCAGGACTACTGGCACCAACCAACCATGAGACACACCTGCCCAGCGGCCGAAAGAAACCAGGTAGCACCATGCACAGGGCGCTCAGAGGGGGCCGTCCCTGGGTCCCTGTGTGGAACACAAGCTTCCTGGGCTTCCTTTTACCTGTTCGTAGTTTATGAACATGGCGGTCCCAAAACTGTTGGCTGCCCACTTGACTAGGTTTGCAGACTGCTCCGGAGTCATGTAGACCAGCACACATTCCGTTATCAGGAGTGTCGGCAATCTTGAGAGACGAAAAGGAGGCACATATGTGTTTTCATCAGGTTGGGACTCTGGCTGTACACACATCCGAGTACTGGCAGGGCAGTTCACAGCCCAGGAAAGCCAGAAGCACTTAGCAAGCACAGGCTCAATCAGCACAGTAACACATGTGTGACACCACCACGTCCCAAAGATTCACACTGCACAAAGGTGAGTAGTGAGCAATGGCTGCCTGGCTTGTGAAAATGTGTTAAATGGCTACAGATTCCCCTCCGCCCTGCATCCACACCATGGCAACACCAAACTGCACGTGCTGCCACTCAAGAAGGGGAAATCACATTCTTCTCTTGGAATCCTGGAATCGTGACCTGCTTTGTCCAATGAACAGGAGCAAACAAGAGGCCTGCTGGTCACCTGCACAGGGGTGTTTGCTCTCCTGATGCACTAGCAACCAAAAACCACTGTGCAAGTGAGCCCGACTGAGCTTCCTAGGAGGGGTGGGCCCTGCATGGACAGTGAGTCAGCTGACCTGCCCTCTGTGTGTGCATGCGCACACACATATGTGCACACACACACATGTGTGAACCCCAGGGGATTATCACTTAGGTTCTGCCTCCCAGCAGAGGAACCACACAGCTACGCCCAGCCCAAACTGTCATTTCAGGACCATGAGCAACTAAATTACAAGCTGTCTGAAACCTCTTGAGTCTGGAAGGATCTGTTACATGTGAAGAGCTGACTGGTACAATGCAGAAATACTGGTATTCGCTTAACAGAATCTAGTTCTTATATAAGCTGATACCATGACGAACTGAAAATATAAACAGTCTTCAAGAAATTACATTATACTTAGTATCCATTCTCGCTTACCAGACCTAAACTACTGAACAAATTAGGAAAAGCAACAAACTCCTTCAGAAATCCGTAAAAGCTTTAATTTTTGTAAGGGAACATGGACTCAAAGACGTTTTTAAACAAACAAAACAAACAAACAAATAAGAAACCCCACTCCTATTCAATAACAAGCAGGAGAGGTCACATTGGAACCCAGATTCCAAGACGTGGAGGGGGCTCCAAGCTTACCTGTATCAGCTTTAACCATCTACTACTAATCATCACTCATTAATTAACTTGCCCAAGAAAAGGAGTCGTGGCCTTAAATAAGACTCCCCTTCTGCTAAAGAAAACACTATATCTTGCAACCTGTGAATCATTTTGAGGGTTCCCCTAAGGGAAAAGCAGGTGGGCATGTAAATCCTAATGACAACTTGGTTGATGACTCTATAGGCTAAACACATAAACAAGAACTTCAAAATGTAGACAGCCGTAACCACATAAATGGAAGATGTGTCAGAAAGACTGAGCTCTAACTCCCTATACTTCCCTCCCCTCTGTCACCCAGAGCTCGTCTGTACTCGCAGCTGTTCTTACTCCACTTTCCCCCCTCTCAGAAGAATGGGGACCTTTCCTTTCCCCTGAAGGACACTTAGCCTCCGTCCATGCTCTACAGCCCCCTTCCCTTTCTAGCAATGATCCCCCTAGTTGCTAAATCCTTTAATAATTTGCCATTGATTTTTGCCTTTGTTGGGGACCGCTCTGTGTGGTTTCAGAGACTGTAGCCCCACAAGAGCAAGCCCTGAAAGGGGCTAGTAAGTCTCCCTGGAAAATCAGGTAAAAACGCAGGTCGCAGGCATGACCTGACTCTAACACCGAGGGTTCCCGTGGAAATCAGGCCTGCAATGTACATTGTGTCCTTTGAAGCCTGCTCTGCCTGGCGTAGCCCTGTTGATAAAAACCAGATGTTTAAGTCCAAGGCATAAGGAGCACACTCCTTATCTCATGAAACACATCTTAAAGACCATCTGGCATCAACACAACTAACAGACCCTGACCTGTGACAGATCTCTGTGTTCCTTCAACTGTTATTTATAGATAACACCTGTTTTTGTGTGACTGTAGCCTTTTGACATTGATTGATGAACTATGCATGTATGCTGTGTACACCTACACATACCATTCCCAATAAAAGCCATTTGGGAGAAGGGCTCAGGGCATTCTCCACTAGAGGGAATTGCCACCCCCTTTCCCACTGGAACAGCAAGATTGTGTCTAGGACGACTTACTTCTCATCCGTGGCGGCCAGGAGAGCTCTGCTGGACAGAGTTCCTCCCATACGCCTTCATTTTCTTCAAAATAATATTGCCTTCACCTTGTCCCCTCAAGTCTCTCCCTTGAATTTTTCAAATATTCTTGAAAGTGTCATCTTTACTACAGTAGATCAGGTCGGCATGTCTTTATCTCCCACTAACTCTTTAACGCCAATCTAATCATGATCAGCATCACTGTGCTAAAATCACACATCTCACTCTCCTCCTCTGCATCCCAAAGGCGCCCCCACTCTTCAAAATTTGGTGTGAGTCCTTCTCCTCCATTTTAAAAATACTTCTGTGAGGTATACATGTCATCATGAGAATATAGTATCTGGGGGATTTGATTTTATACATTTGATAACGCAATAAACATATTACTCTGCAACCTGATTTTTTTAACCAACTTTTTGAGCTCTCTCCATGTTGACCTAGGTCATGAATTGTAAAGGTCACTCATCCTTTCCCCTCCTGATGGACATTTAGATTGTGTCCAATTTTCTCCTACTAAAAACAGGGGCTGCAATGAACATCCACCTAGCGCGTACACGCAGGGGACATACCTGAATGTGGAGCTACTACGTCATGTTACCCAGATCTGCAATGTTACCAGATATTTCCAGACTGTTCCTCACCATGGTCATACTGAGTTCACTTCCATCAGTGGGGTGTAACCATTCCTTTACCCTGTCATCTTGCCAACAGTTAATATTGCCAGACTTACACATTTTTGCCAACTTGATGGGAGTAAAATGAAATTTCCTCTGATTATTACTATGGTTCCTTACCCCCTTCCTATGATACTCAGTTTCATCTTTGAGCTGCCTAGTCTTTTTTTGGGGGGGTTGGGGGGGCCCATTTGCCTATGGGACTTTTTCTTTTTTCACAGTAGCTGTTCTTTATATATTTTGGATGCTAACCCTTTCTTTGTATGTTGCAACTGTGTTTCTATGTGGACAATTATCTTCTCTCAAGCTCTGTTCATATTACACATCAGTATTATATTTTATAAAAGCAATACAGGTGAGTCTAATGTGAAACAGACTTGAGAAACACTGCCTCTAAAAAACTCAGAAAATTACTCAAGGTAGCAATGAAGTGAAAAATGGGATGTGCATATCATGCTGCACTTCCAACTGGCCTTCTCATGTTAGCATGAAACCACAAATGTGTAAGAAGTCAAAAAAAATCTCACTGTGTATTCATGTTACATTTCTTTAGTTTCTCTTCCAGTTCAGATAAATCTCGAAGATCTGCTCCAATAATGGCAAATCTCTTTGAATCCAACATGTGTCCATCTGTAAATACAAGGAGAAAATTTCAACAGAAATTAATCAAGAACAGATTATAATTCCAATGGATATGGCTTCTTCAAAATTAAATTTATTGGTTTTCTCCATTATAAGAATACATGCTCATTATTTTTAAAATTCAGATAAGAGTAAAATTAACTAAAATCACATTTCCCAAAAATATCTATTAATGTTATGGTATATAACATTCCAGCCTCTTTTCCAAAGTGCTTAAACTCATCTACTCAACACAAACACTGTCTCACTGTCTATGTCTTTCTCTTTCTCAACACACACACACACACACACATACACACACACACACACACTGCACACAGAAAAAGAAAAATTGGGCCCCTTAATACTTATTTTGAAAAACGCTTCCCCTACTCAAAAGTGATTTCATGGTGTTCTGGTAAGCGGATAAAACTGGCTGAGCCAATCCCTCACTACTAGACGTGGTATTTCCAAGTTGTCTCCGTCTTGGGCACTGGGACGAGCATCCTGTATGTGTATCATGAAGCACCCATCTAATTATTTCTTAAAAATAAGTACAGAGTAACCTGTGTGATATATACATCCAGGGATGTTCCTGCAGAGTGTAAGACAGAGATTTTTTTAAGGGTGCAAACTTGCAATGAGTAGCACGTAAGTCCTAAAGATCTAATGCAAAGTATGTCAACACTGACAATCATACTGTTATACAAGCATCGAACTTGCTAAGAGGCTAGATCTTAATTATTCTGACCACTAAGAGGAAATGATAATAACATGACGTGACAGAGGTACTAATTATCACAATGGCAGTCATACCACAACAAATAAATGTGTCAAACTAACAGGCACACCTGGAGCTTACACAGTATCGAATGTCAAATATATTTCAATAAAAAAGTAGGTGGCTACAAGGGGAATAAAGAGGTGAAAGAGGAAGCCCATTTTACATTGGTACTGATTGGCAGGCTGTTCTCTCAATAGTGTGCCAATTTATAAGATACTCTGTTTAAAAAATAATAATTTATGATCTGAATTATTTGCAAATAAATTAACATTTGCTTTAAAAGTATTCCAACAGAGGCTGGATAGCACAGTGTCTCCAGTGGTTCCCAAGCGGTGGCTGCATCAGAATCACACACATTGATGGGCTGCACCCCCCCCA
>VMDR010013121.1:0-25468 GCA_007922815.1 Macrotus californicus | reverse complement strand
CCTGCACTTATTTATTTATTTTTTTTGCACAAGTAGAAAAACCCATCATGAAGCTCAGAGGACCCCAAGTTAAAAAAGCAATCTTGAAAATGGATGGCAAGGTTGGAGATCTCATACTTCCTGATTTCAGAACTTACCACAAAACGACAGCAACTGAAACAATGAAGCACTGACATAAAGACATACATAAACCAATAGAAGACAGCCCAGAAATAAACCCTTGGAAAAGTGTCAAATGATTTTTGATTAAGGTGCCAAGACCAATGGGGAGAAGAAAGTCTTTTCAATAGTTGAGAAACTGGATATCCACATGCAAATGAGTGAAGTTGAACCCTTACATTATATCATATACAAAAATTAACTCAAAATGGATCAAAGACCTAAATCTAAAAACTAAAACTATAAAGCTTAGGAAAAACCATAGGGCAAAAGCTTTATGACATTGGATTTGGCAATAATTTTTTAGATATGATAACAAAATCATAGGCAACGAGTTAAAAATAAATCAGATGACATCAAAATTAAAAACTTCCATGCATCAAATGATGGAAATCAAAAGTAAAATGGCAATCTATGGAATGGGAAAAGAACACTTGCAAATCATGTCTGATAAGAGGTTAATATATAGAAGATACAGAAAACACCTAAAACTCAAAAGTGAAAAATAATCTAATTAAAAATAGGCAAAGGACTTGAATAGACATTTCTCCAAGATAGATATGCATATGGCCAATAAGCACATGAAAAGATATTCAACATCACTAATCATTATGGAAATGCAAAGCAAAACCACAATGAGATGCTACCACCCCACACCACTGAGGATGGCCATTATCCTATCAAAAAAGAGTAGAACAAAAAATAGAAAATAAGTGCTGGCAAGGACGTGGAGAAATTGGGACCCTGTGCACTGTAGGTGGGACTATACAATGGTGCTGCCACTATGGAAAACAGTATAGAGGTTCCTCAGAAACTTAAACATAGAAATACCATATAATCTAGCAATACCCAAAGGGATTGAAAGCAGGGGCTTAAAGATGTAGTTGTACACTCATGTTCATAGCAGCACTATTTGTAACAGGTGAAACGATCCAAGTGTCCATTGATGGATGAATGAACAAAATGTGGTATATAAAAAGAATGAAACATTATGCAGTCTTAAGTAACATAGGGAAGAAATTCTGTCACATGTTACAACATGGATGAACCTTGAAAACATTATACTAAATGAAATAAGCCAATCACAAAAAAGACAAATATGGAGTTCTGGCCAAGATGGAGGAGTAGGTAGAAATGCTTCACTTCCTCATACAACCAAAAGAAGGACAACAACCAATTTAAAAACAATAAACCACCAGAAGTGCCAGAGAATCAAACTGCATGGAACTCCAACAACCAAGGACTTAAAGAAACATTCGCCCACACTGGGAGGGGAGGAGATGGGCAGCTGAATGGAGAGGACACAAGGCAAGGCAGTGGATCACCAGGGCAAGGCAGGGCTGGCTGAATGGAAACTAAAGACTCAAAACCTCTAGCTGTAAAATAATGTAGGGGTTGCAACAGCGGGAGAAACTCCCAGTCTCACAGGAGAGTTCACTGGAAAGTGGGGTTAGAGCTGAGCAAGCAAGTAGCATTGTTCCCTTTCTGACCTCTCCCCCACAGAAAGCACCACAATGCAACAAAGAGGGTTGCCCTGCCCTGCTGAATACCTAAGGCTCTGCCCCCTTACTACGTAACAGGTGTGCCAAGACAAAGAAATATGGCCCAAATGAAAGAACAGATCAAAACTCCAGAAAAAAATCTAAGTGACAAGGAGATAGACAACATAGCTATCTGATGCAGACTTGAAAACACTGGTAATGAGGATGCTCACAGAATTCATTGAGCTCAGTCACAAAATGAAAGAAGAAATGAAGGCTACACAAAATGAAATAAAGCAAAACATACAGGGAACCAACAGTGAAGAGAAACAAACTAGGGCTCAAATCAACAATTTGGAACAAAAGGAAGAAACAAACATCCAGCTGACACAGAATGAAGAAACAAGAATTCAAAAAAAATGAGGAGAGGCTTAGGAATCTATGGGACAACCTTAAGCACTCCAATATCCGAATCATAGGGGTGCCAGAAGGAGAAGAACAAGAGCAAGAAATTGAAAGCTTATTTGAACAAATAATGAAGGAGAACTTCCCCAATCTGGCAAAGGAAATAGACTTCCAGGAAGCTCAGAGAGTCCCAAAGAAATTGGACCCAAAGAAGGAGGAACACACCAAGGCACACCATAATTAAGTTACCTGAGATTAAAGATAAAGAGAGAATCTTAAAAGCAGCAAGAGGAAAGGAAACAGTTACCTGAAAAGGAGTGCTTATAAGCCTATCGGCTGATTTCTCAAAAGAAACGTTGCAGGCAAGAACGGGCTGGAAAGAAGTATTTGAAGTCATGAAAGGCAAGGACCTACATCCAAGATTACTCTATCCAGCAAAGCTATCATTTAGAATGGAAGGGCAGATAAAGTGCTTCCCAGATAAGGTTAAGTTAAAGGAGTTCGTCATCACCCAGCCCTAATTATATGAAATGTTAAAGGGACTTACCTAAGGAAAAGAAGATAAAAAATACGAACAGTAAAATGACAACAAACTCATAACTATCAACAATTGAACCTAAGAAACAAAAACAAACACTAAGCAAACAACCAGAACAGGATCAGAGAAATAGAGATTACATGAAGGGTTATCAGGTTATCAGTGGGGATGGGGAAGAGGAGAATGGGGCGGGGAAGATACCGGGAATAAGAAGCATAATTGGTAGGCATAAAATAGACAGGGGGAGGTTAAGGGTAGTATAGGTAATGGAGAAGCCAAAGAACCTATATGTTCGACCCATGGACATGAACTAAAGCAGGAAGAATGCTAGAGGGTGAGGGAATGCAGGGCGGAGAGGGGGGCAAGGGGAGAAAAAATTGAGTCAACTGTAATAGCATAATCAATAAAATATACTTTAAAAAAGACAAATTACTCTATGATTTTACTTTTATTAGATACCGAAGTAGTCAAACTCATAGAAACAGAAAGCAGCATGGGTGGGCTTGGGGAAGGGAATTGGGGAGTTACTATTTAATGGATACAGAGTTTCAGTTTTCAAGTAAAAAGTATTCTGGAGATGGATGGTGGTGATGGTTGTGTAACAGTGTGAATGTCCTTAAAACTAATGAAGTATACCCTTTAGTGAAGTACTTTAGATGGTCTGGTCAAGATGGTGAAGTAAGGAAAGGTGGTGCTCACCTCCTCCCATGACCACATCAAAATTACAACTGTATTATAGAGCACCATTGTTGTGAACCACCTGAAGACTAGCTAAACAGAAGTCCCACAACTAAGGATATAAAGACAAAGCCTTGATGAGACTGGTAGGAGACCTGGAGAAAAGGAACAGGCAGGCCCCATACCCACATGTGGCAATTGAGAATCAGGAGGAATAGCTCAGCTGTAAAGGTGCCCCCCTGAGGAACGAGGGGTCTTAGTCTCAAACCCAGCTCCCCAGCCTGGGACATCAGTGTCAGGAAGAGGAGTCCCCATTATGTCTGCCTGTGCAAACCAGCAGGAATTGTGTCTGAGTGAGATTGAGGGCTGCTGGAGTCTCAGGTGTTTCTCTTAAAGGACCTGCACAGGGGGTCACTTTCTCACAAACACCCAGCATAGGGGTCACTGCTCAAAAAGCACCAGGGACATACAGAGGGGAACTGAATCAATTACCTTCAGAGTGAGAACTAGAAGGGCGGGACTCAGGTCAACTCTCTCTAGGAACAGAAGTACCGGCAGGCACCATTGCTCCTTTGTTGAGCCCTTTCCCCACAGAGCCTCGCAGGTGCAAGTGAGTACCAAATCTGAGCTTTCCCATTAACCTGGCTAACACCATTCTCCCTTCCCTGGTGATTCCCTCAGATATGGCCCCCACATCTCATGTGCCCGGGCTGAGCCACTTCCAGAGGCTTTTCCACTCAAGGGGACTGCTTTGGCATGGACTTTCCTAAACTCTTTCAAAGGGTCTTAAGCCCTGCACAAGTGGTGACTGGACTCAGCTTGCATTGTAACTCCCATCCCATCAGGTGGCTCCAAGTCTGTGATAAACTGCAGCTAGTGTGGGCTTAGAATGTAGAGTCAACTAAGTATCCACAAATGCAGCACAAGTTGTGGCTGGCCTTAACTCACATTGTGGTGGTGCCCTCCAAAGTGCTCCAAGCCTGGCAGCCGGTTTGGGTTTGCAGCATACCATCTACCAAGCACTTCTAAGCCCAGCACAAGTGGCAGGCCAAGTGGCTCCCAAACAGGGCATAAGTGGAGGCTGACCTTGGCTTGCAACAGATCCCCTCCCAAGAGTGTCCAAGACCAACACACCTTGTGGCACGTTCCAGGCCACACCAGAACACCACCCAACCACCTCCACAAATGACACACCCAAAGGGCAGACAATTGAAAATACACCGCTATAAACATACCTTGGTACATGTGAAGCACATGGTAACAACAAATCAAAAATCTACAGCAGATATACAAGAAATAAACAGAAAGGAATCCAAACATGACACTAGAAAGTCATCAACATACAAAGGAAGACAGCAAGTGAATACGAAAGAAACAGAACTACAAAAACAGTCAGAAAACAATAAAATGGCAATAAGTACATACTAATCAACACTTACGTTAAATGCAAATGGTCTAAATGCTCCAATCAAAAGAGAAAGGGCGGCTGAATGGATAAAAAAACAGGACTGGTACATACACTGCCCATTAGCGACCACTTCAGATTGAGAAACACACAGACCGAAAGTGAAGTGATGGAAAAGGATGTCCCATGCAAATGGAATGATAAAAAGCTGGGACAGCAGATGACATGATACTGTATATACACAGAACCCTACAGAACCCACCAAAAAAGCTATTAAAACTAATAAATGAATTCAGTAAAGTAGCAACATACAAAATTAAAATTCAGAAACCAGTTGTATTTTTATACACCAGTAACGAACTATCAGCAAGAGAAATCAAGAAAACAATCCCATTTACAATTGCAAAAAAAAAACAAAACCATCTAGGAATAAATTTAACCAAGGAAGTAAAAGACCTGTACTCAGAAAAATGTAAGACACTGAAGAGGATACAAATAAGTAGAATCATAAACTGTGCTCATGGTGGGTAGTAAGTATTAACATTGTTAAAATGTCCAGACTAGCCAAAACAATTCAGTACAATTTCTGTGAAAATACCAATGGCATTTTTCGCAGAATTGGAGTAAATAACCCTAAATTAATATGAAACCACAAAAGACCATGAATAGCCAAAGGAATCTTGAAAACAGAACAAAGTTGGAGGTATCAAACTTCTACAAAGTTATGGTAATCAAAATAGCATGGTACTGGCATAAAAACAGACACATAGGTCAATAGAACAAAATATACAGACCAGAAATAAACCCATGCCTATATGATAAATTAGTATATGACAAAGGAGGCAAGAACATAACAATGGGGTGAAGACAGTCTATTTAATAAGTGGTGCTGGGAAAAATTGGACAGACACATGGAAAAAATAAAAAGAAACTATACCATCACCTTATACCACATACAAGAATAATTTCAAAATGGATTAAAGGCTTAAATATAACACTAGAAACCACAAAACTACTAGAAGAAAACATGGGCAGTAAAATCTCTGCCATTTCTCTTAGCAATATTTTTTTACCTCTATCTCCTTGGTCAAGGGAAACAAAAGAAAAATAAACAAATGGAACTACATCAAACTAAAAAGTTTTTGCACAGTAAAGGAAACCACCAACGAAATGGAAGAAGATGGTCACCAATCATACATTCAATAAGGGATTATTATCCAAAATATATAAGGAACTCATACAACTTAACACCCCCCTGCCCCCAGAAAAAAGAAAAAACAGTCCAGTTAAAAAAAGGGGCAGAGGACCTGAACAGACACTTCTCCAAAGAGGACACACAGAGGGCCAATAGACATATGAAGTGATGCTCAACATCACTAGTCATCAGGGAGATGCAAATTAAAACCACAATAAGACATCACCTTTAAACCTGTCAGAATGGCTGTCAATAAATCAATAAACAACGTGTTGGCAAGACTATGGAGGAAAGGGAACCCTCAGGCACTGTTGGTGGGATTGTAAATTAGTGTAACCACTTTGGAAAAGAGTATGGAGGTTCCTTAAAAAAATAAAAAATAGAACTACCATATGAACCAGCAATTCTACTTCTGGGTATTTAGCTAAAGAAATCCAAAACACTACTATGAAAAGATACATGTACCCCCATGCTCACTGCAGCATTATTTACAATAGCTAAGATATGGAAGCAGCCTAAGTGTCCATTGGTAAAACTATGCACATATACAATGGAATATTACCCATCCATAGCAAGAGTGAAATCTTGCCATTTGTGACAGCATAGATGGACCTAAAGGATATTATGCTAAGTGAAGTGTCAGGCAGAATAAGATAAATATCATAAGATTTCACTCATATGTGGAATATAAAGGACAAAAATTAAACCAAACAGAAACATATAGATATAGAGACAAATTTATGGTTGCCAGGTTGGAGGAGGGTTGGAGAGAATGGGTGAAAAAGGTTAAGGAATTAAATCACACAACTTGCCAGTTACAAAAACGGTCATGGGGATGTAAAGTGCAGCTCAGGTAATACAGTCCATAATGTGGTGGCTGTGTGCGGTGTCGGATGGGTAGTGGACTTAATCAGGGTGATCGCTTTGTAAGGTATATATATAAATGTCTAATTCCTGTGTTATACTCCTGAAACTAATATTGTATATCAACTACAATTTTAAAAAATATTTAAATGGTTAAGATGGTAAATTTCATGTTTTGTCTATTCCACCACATTTTAATATCCAAATTTTTTTTTAAAAAGAGAAGGAATTGATTTACCAAATACAATTCATTCAGAACAAGTGGTGGAAAGAAAAAGAAAAGAGTGTAGGGAGGTAGGGTCCTTCACAAACTGTTGCTACCCCTGTAGAACCCGAGTCCTAGGCTGTACTTCGTTCACAGTCACCTCCCTTGGCCTTGGGTCAGTCTGAAAGGCAGAGCCATGGAGGCTTTTGGTGTCCAGTTTCTGGTGCTGTCCTGCCTGAGCTCTGTGCCTGGAGCCCTATCAAATCTCCCTCATTTAGTTTCCTCAATTGCTAACTGGGGTTAACACCACCAGTCTTACCGATTGTTGAGGATTCGGTTAGCTCATCCTCAACATAAGATGATACAACATTTAGTGTGGCCTGTGGCACTCAGGTTAAGCTCAGCAGAGCTGTGCAAGGGTCCCCAGAGGACCTGCTGCTCAGCAGCACTGCCCTTGAACCTGGTCATAAGCCTCCCTGGGAAATGCCGTCTTCCTCAGGTCTCTCTGATTACTACTTGTCCTTCTACCTGAGCTCTCCCTAAGCCTGCTATCAACTCTTGGATGAAATATTTCTTTTCTTGCTTTGTAGTTGAATCCCTTAGTAATGAAAACAAGCATCCTTTGCTGAGAACCTGCTCTGTCCTGGCACTTATGCCAAAGCCCATGGTTTTCCCACAGGATGGCTCTAAACCTCTTCCCATGTGCAAGTCCTCACCCCGGTGGCACCCCTGCCCATCCCGAAAGGACACCGTCACCCCTTATTTTAGGGAAAGGCCAGACAACCCAGCATGGACATCCTTGCTGTGGCAGGTCCCCTGCACCGTGCTGTCAGCAGACTCACCCACTTGGTCCCTTCTCCATGTTTGTTTGAAGCCACCTGTTTATGAGTCAGTCTGTCTCCCTTTGACCTTCACAGAGGGCAGGGGGGTGTCTCATTCCTTGTGTACTCTGTGCCCACCACTGAGCTTTTCTTCTCCTGGAACTGCTGCCTGTTTTTTCCCTTCTGCTCATGCCTGGCAGAAGTGAGTCCCCCTCTGCAAGCATACTCTTCCTGTTCCCCACCCTCTGCATGGCCCTTCAGCCATCTCCATCCTTCTCTGGTACCCACAATTACTACCTAACTAGCTTTCTCTTGGCAATCTAAAAGACACTCAAGTCAACTGTCCTCATAAACTCTCCCCTCCAGGGACCATCACCCCTCTAACCAGGCAGCTCCTGAACCACCACTTCCTCCATTTCATATCAAGCCTCTAGAAAGACAAAGGGGATGAAGGCTGTATGGAAGGGCTGGGTGTTACAGTGGAAGGCTCCCTAGGAAGTAGACTCAGGAGGAGCAGGCTCCATTATCCCTGCTAATGCCCAAAATGCCACTCCAATGACCCAGAAAGACAAAAGATGGAAGAGGACAACAAAGCTCTAGAAGACAGAAAACAGAATCGAGTGGTTACTGACTTAGCAGCCTGGAGAAACCAGAAATCTATATCCCTAAACGGTCAGAAGTCAGTGAGAAGCTTGACATCTGGTGCCCTGAATGCCAGAGAAGCTCTGGAACGGTGAGCCATAGATGTGTAAGGACACTAGGGGCAGGCGAGGAAGAAGCTGAAAGTGTACAGGGTGCAGAGACCCATCCCCCTCTGTCTAGCAGAAGACAGGTGGGGGTTACTGTCCAGAGAGGCTGAGTATGGAGCTTGTTATTGGAAACTCCAGGCCCAGAGGAGGGTGGGAGTGAGGGGGCACCCTGAAAATGCAGATCAAGGGAAAGTACACGTATCTATAGGTTCTGTTATCTGAGAACCCCTCAAAGCCTGTCCCCAGAGCCCCCACACAAGGCCTGCCAATCGGCAGGCTCCCTCCCCTCACACAGAGCTTCAGTTTCCTATATGATATCTCACTTTTCAATATAAAAGGCCAGGCAAGGGTTACTAAGACCTTTTAGAAATCCTTTTAAAGAAACATACACCAGAACAAAGAGGCGTTGAGGAGAAACAGGCACCACATGCAAAGATGAAAACTTAAAAAACAACCAAACTCATGATAACATCTTCCCAAAGATGATGAGAGATCATATCATGCTGTGAACAAACAGAAGCTAACGAAATGAGAGAACAAGAAAAAGATCTCAGAAATAAATATGACAAAAATATTTAAAAATTGAGAAGAATTGGAAGATACAGTAGAATATAAAGAGCACATTGGAAGATGAATCCAGATATGCAACATCTGAGTACTAGAGATCCAGAAAAAGAACAAGAAGGAAGGCTAGGAAAGAAAATTCCCCACCATCCAAGATAATGAGTTTTCAGATGGAAATTTCTGGCACAATGAATGAAAAGAAAAAAAAAACATATGAAGGCACATCATTTAAGAATCTCAGAATCCAAGGGAGAAAGGCAGACCTTAAGAGTCTCCAGAGAGAGAAGCCGGAGTCCTGTACAAAGGACTAGATCCCAGTATCACTGGACTTCTCAGCAAGAACTTGAGGAATTAGAAGGCAAAGAAGAAACACCTTTAAAGTTCTTAAGTTAATTATTTCTACAATTCTCTGCCCAACCACTGTTAATGAAGGGTGTGAAAGAATAGGTCTCAGTGAAATGAGAGAGTCAACCAAGAGGAGGCCATGGAACCCAGGGACAGGGCTGAGGGAAACTTCAGCTGGCTGGGGACATCCCAGATGGTAGCAGTATCCAGGCTGAAACAGGACAGCTTCCGGGAGCCAAGGCTCCAGGGAAAAATGGAACCAATAGGCAGTCAAGGCTGAAAGGATTCTTACAGTGCTTTCAGAAAATGTGAGGCTGAATTATTGTCAGAGAAACTTGAGTGAAGAGCAGGGGCAAAAAGGCTGAAGCTGTTTTTCCAAAAAAAACAAAACATTGCCCAAGAAAGAAATTAAATCCTAGTACACTATGTGCCTTATCTGAGAGCAGTGTTTACATAGTTCTAATGCTGAATGTGGATTTGACCCAAAACATGATGTGAGTCTGTTGGAGAAATACGGGGCAAGGACTGCGCATGTGTTTGGGCCATAGACCGCTTCTATAGCGGTGGTAACCCTGCAGACTCGGAACACAGGCTTACCACATGCGCAGGACTGCCTGTGTGTACCAGCACTTGCACCTGTCACAACAGTCCTCCGAAGCAGGTTGATATTAGTCCTTGTGCAGGTGAGGAAGCCGAGGCACAGAAAGGTAAAGTGGTTTGCCTACAGTCACAGTTAAAAACTGGTAGAGCCAGGATTTCAACCCAGGGAAGTTGGTTCTAAAGCCTCTGCTTTAAATTCCTGTGCTCACCTGCTTTGGGAGTACAAAAGCAAGACATGATTTAAAACGTCAAGAAATGGTATAAATAACCAACAATATGGAGATAAATACCAAATGCAACAGTTAAAAAGCTTACAAGTGTTTCCTCAAGGGACTGAAAAAGGGTAGGGAATTTCATTTTTCTTGTAAAGCTTTTGACCTTTACAGTATGGTCACGTTACTTTTAAAAACCTGATGAAAGAGGGAAAAGCTGATGAGGGTGGGTCGCCAGTTGTGACTGGTTTTGCCCCAGGGTGCTGCCTTAGTCATCCTCACCGACCTGAGACTCAGCTCCATAGGACCAGATGGTGTCCAAGTTCTCTTCCAGCTCTTCGTGTTCTGGCAGTGATCAAAATAAGCAGCGACTTAGAGAACATGTATCATGAAGAGACCCAATCAGGGTGACATGATAGGACTGAAGGAATGTGTAGGTGCTGCTGCTTCGGGTCAGCCATTCAGGGAGGAATCTGAAGGGGCAGGAACTGAGTGGGCATGGGAGCAGTAACTGAAGGCCTCAGAGCGAGCAGGTGTCATTTCACTGGTGGCTGGAGGGAGATGAGGTGCAACAAGCCAGCTGGCACCAACAGGGAAAGTCATGCAGTTGGCAGCCAAGATTGACTGGGCCTACAATGGGAATAGGCTGGAGGGAATGGGTAAGTAGGACTTTTAGGGGTTTGGGGGACAGTCCTTGGTTGAGGGTAGTAGTGAAGAGGGTAAGAAACTGCAGATCCTAGGTGCGTCCTGAAGGAGTTGACAGATCGAGCTATAAGACATGATACAAGTGTGGGGGACAGAAATCAGGGATAGCTCCTTCTAAACATCTGGTCCACAGGGCTGCTGTGCACTCCAATCCAAATCTCTCCTTCCACCCTTGTCAGAACAGCCAGAACTGGAGCCCCCATCATGTCCTTATCCTGCTCAAGGTGCCCCAGTGTTGTCAAATGCCAGAGTGCATGTACCTGACAGCCTTGTGTTTTTGTCCCCAGGGTCAAGCCTTTCCAAGTACAATTTGCCTGAAACCCATGGAACTTTGATGTTCCACAGGCTGGTGACTGAGATGAAGGCAGAGGGGGAGTCCTGTTGGCACTGCCCATCCTCCTTAAGTGCCCTGAAGAGGGGAGGCAAGGCTGAGATGAGATCCCCAGACCAGCCCTTGTTGTCTGAGAAGAAAGTAGAAGACCTGTGAATGAAGTATGACTTCTCCAAGGGCCACTTGATCATGTGATTAATGTCCAGGGGGTGTCACCCTCCCGGTGTTTCTGGCTGGTTGTAGGCTGCTGCTGGCAGATGGATGCATTTTTTGTTTTGCTGCACAGGGTGTCTCATTGCCAAAGCCTGCCATATTACCTAGTGTTGGGCAAGCAGGGCAGTGAAATACCAGGCTTTAAAGAGGGACCCACCCCTGATCAACTTTGAGTTCCATTGCTTGAGTCACTTTTACATAAATCACTTTTGTCAGTTACATAACAGTCTGTGGCCCAGACCCTGGCAAGCAGTAAATATTTACCTTCACGTTGGAGCCAAGGTCGCTGTGGTAAATCAGTGAGTCACAGGAAAGCATCATTACCCTCTAGGACCTTGAAAAAGGAACACTGAAAAGTGCTATTATTAAAGGTTTGCTGGGTCATACTGTCAGGGCTAGAATGTAAATTTAGTACTGAAACCTGAATTATCTTTTGTAGCCCATTACAGGTGACTTTTTTATACACACACATTTATATTTGCTTATCATTACTTCTATTTTTGTACAATAAATATTGATTATGTAACTTTTAAAGTCCTTTTCAAAAGATTAAAAACTGCTTTGAAAAACAGCAGTTCTTCTCCATCTGGCAAGTATGTTCTCAATTGAGCACCTTTTCTCAGAAAATTATTATAAAGGGTAGGTGGTGTTTCCTGGAACCTCAGACCCACCACATTTGTTCAAGAACAGTGCTGGGTTGTGCTGGGGGTTAGGAGCAGATGCTTGAGCATGAAACTGAAAGATTTACTCTCTGGCCTTTCCCAGACAAGATTCCAACTCCAACTGAGACCAGACCTCTTGCCTGTTTCCGTAGCACATTGACCTACCAGCCTGCTTCCTTTCTCCTTTGCAGCATCTCTGGCCCGCATGGCTGATGTGTTCATGTACGGAACCCTGAAGCGAGGCCAGCCCAACCATAATGTCCTGCTGGATGGCACCAATGGCTGTGCGACCTTCCAGGGCCGAGGCCATACGGTGGAGCTTTACCCCTTAGTGATTGCTGGAGAACATAACATTCCCCGTCTGCTGAACCTTCCAGGGCACGGCCACTCCGTGGTCGGGGAGATCTATACTGTGGACGAGCAGATGCTGCACTTTCTTGATGAGTTTGAAGGCTGCCCAGACATGTACCAGCGCACCCAGGTGAGGGTTGCAGTCCTGGAGTGGGAAGGCATGCACAGCACCCCTAAGGAGTCTCCAGTTGCTGAAAGGACCCTGCAGTGCTTTGTGTACAGCACAGCCACCTACCCACCGGAGTGGGTCCACCTCCCATACCACAGTAATTATGACTCTCAGGGGACACACGGGCTTCGCTATAATCCACGGGAAAACAGATAAAAATGCGAGGAATGCTCAGCAGCCAAAGAAAAGACAAAGCCCTGATGATTATGAAATTACCTCAGCTTGGTCTGCACTCATTGAATGAAAAAGCATTGTAATGCCCTTTGAAACAAATATTTGTAAAACTCTATCTGTGGAAAAAGAAATAATCTCTTTTTTAGTGGCAGCCAATTTCCCAGATAGTTTTGACATACTGATAACAACATTGTGCCCTGAAATCTCTCTATCCGATACTGCTTTATTGCTTGCTGCCTAAAGAGCATCATGGGCTTGAATGTATTGGATAAGAAAAATTTAGGATTTTAATTCCCCTAAATGACATTTCAAGAACTCATGTGTTATCATAGTTTTCTTTCTCCTTTTTTTGCTTTGCTAAAATCTGAAGAAAACATTTCAAATGAATGTAAAGACTTTGTGTTGCAGCTAGATTTTAGCAGCCTACTCTTTTTTTCTTGGTGCTACGGGTCAGATTCAGTAAATTTTTTAATCTGATCTTGGATGTCTCACTGTAATAAAAGAAACTCAAGAAAAACATGCTGTATTTTGGAGTAGTTTTGGAGCAGATGTAACATTGTTCTTCACAGTTTTCAGATCAAGCTTATTAAAAAAGAGATTATTAAAGATCATTTAAAATTAAACTATATTATTTTGGGCCCTTTTCTTGGGCCAACGTATCTGGTAGAATGTTTTTTTCATTCTAATTTAGCAAAATAATGAGCACCTACTTGCTGACAGACACAGTTGATTTCAGATGGAAGCTCACCCAAGCCCAGAGCCCAGCGGCAAGGCACTGTCCCTGCTTCCCAAAGGGAGTGGCATTTGGGATGACCTTTTTGGAGAAGAACCAACACATTAGTAATTTGTTCTTCAGGCTTGACAGAAAGCTTAGCTTCCTTATACAAACAGCACTTAAAATAATTTTAGCAAGGCACGAAGAACCAATTACTACCCACCTCCATCTGATGATCTGTCAGTGTAGATTCAAATCGGTGCATGACTGCCTCTGCTTATTTACTAGCAAAGTATGAAATGTATTCCAGGAATTTCAGAACCAAATGAAAATGCAGCTGCTGATCCTTGGTAACCTCATTCTCCATTGGGAGCACTCACTTACTTTTCAACTTAATGGTAGACTGTGATCACTAACTGCATCTGGCACAAAAAACATGATCGTTATTTTAGCCCTTTTTTCTTAATTGGAAACTCACTTCACAAAGACACAAGGCAAGGATGGGTACCAGCTGATGAGCTTATAGCAGCCCCACCCACTACAGTTGGGGTAAGGGAGTCCTGTGGGATGGGAAAGAGGGGACCATGTGAGTCATCTCTCCCTACGGTAACACCCCCAGGGATCCAGCAGATCCATAGTTACCATTAGAGCCACAGAGGAGGGATTTCCAAAATCATCATCTGTACTGTATGCACTTAAGAAGTTACTAATAACCACAAACAGGAGTTAGGTCCTCAACCAGGATGAAGTAGGTAATCAGATTATAAGGTAGCAAATGCTAATATAATAAAACTGAAGGCAAAGAGCTGGGGTTTATATAAAATTTTAAAGGATCACAATGAAATGCTATTATGTAAAGTCTACTGGCAAAGCCCATAGCCTCTGAGGTATATTGTCTTCATTCAAAAAAGAAAAAAAAAGGGCAAACTAATATTTAGACAAATGCTCAGTTTTATTGATTTAACTTTGACACTAGGAAATCTCACAGCAGAAGTACAAATCATATGTACAAGTATTTATATCAATAAAAATTTCCATTGGTGATTTTTTGGCAGAATGTTGGTTTTGACTATATGTGGAATAAATATGACCATGTAAAATCTGCCGCACAGGGGTGTTCCTGCAAAATGCTTGGATAAATTGAGTGTGAAAGAAAAATAATACAAATGGCTAATTAAACTGGGTGATGACTGAAAGGCTATAAATACTTCATTGCAGTTCCATGAGCAGATCTCCTTCTCCAACTGTGTCCCCAGCTTTACAATGCACTGATTTCACCTTGAATTAAAAAAAAAAGAGGGGGGGGAGTAAGAATTATTAACAAGAACAGGAGGGAGCAATCTCGTCATCTGTTTCTGGAAGTGAAGAGACAGCCTGACAGGCTTTGGAGAACAGGTAGAGAGCACTTGGCTTGCACAGAGGGGACCTCATGCACAGGGGACGTCCTCACGCAGGGCTGTGACTCAGCACCATCCCCTCTCTCGTCCTTGTCCTAAAAGTCACTGGTGCAAGGCAATTTCTGCTGGCTGGCCCTTGCCCTGGGCACACACAGGGGTCTAGGGCAGCATCCTAAGAGCCAGAAGTGTTGGTCCTGGATCAGCTCACAACACCCAGCCCTCCCAATCTCTGTGCTTTTAGGTAGCAGATATGTTCTCTGCGAGTTAATGGAATACTCAGTGTAAAAAAAAAAAACCCAAACAGAACATACAAGAGTCGAAACAGGCACTAATTAATAAGAGAAACTCCCTAGCCTGGTTGTAAATGTCCGTCTCAAGGGAAATGAAATACTCAGAAGGTACATGGCTGCACAGATAGTGCTTTGTGGCATGGCTTTGTGGCATGATGTGGGACAAGCACTGCGCTCCCACTGTGTTGCTATTGTGCCCTTTCATTCTACTCCTCACTCCCAATTTTAATCAGGTTTGTTTCTCCAAATTGTGTTCAAATTTAAAATGAGTGGGTAGGGGGTTAGAATGGGAAAGATACAGTCATTTGACTTCTTGGAGTTTCTTGCTTGGGTGAGAATATGAACAATGGGTTAGAACTAGTAAGTGGAAAACAGGAACAATGGCAGCAACAGCAGGTTTGGTGCCCTGGCCTGTGTCCCTGCAGTTCCACTATGAGCCAGAGGGCTAGAGGGGCCTACCCCTTGAATTCCAGCCCAGGCTCTTTCAGGTCGATGTGAACCTGTGCAATGACTACTTCAAAGGCCTTGTTCAGCGGGTGCTACTTGCACTGAAGTGGCTGTTTTTTATGATCTGAAGCCTCCGTGTGTGTATAGGATATACTTTTCATGATGCTGTGATTACATTGTGAACCTTTTCCATAGGAGGAAAAATGGCCCTCCCAGATAAGAACCACCAGACCCTCAGATCCCTAGGGTCTGGTCCTCTGGGCTGGGGCTCTGGCCCTTCCTGGTGCACCCTGCTGGTCAGTAGGAGGAAATGGGATGAGCAGGAAGGACTACTCCAGCTAACAGGGGTCAGGCCACAGTACAAATTTGCTCAGAGCACATCAACACTCCAAAAGCAGTTCTGGGCTCCTGATCACCAGGGAGCAGCTAAGCCTTCACTGTGAAACCCAGACCATGAGGACATAAAACACACTGACCTACACAGGCCCCCTGCTCCTTAAGGGAGGTATGCCAGTTCATTTTTGTGTTAAGTACCTCACTCTAGCAACACAGGCCTTTGACATGTGTCTGACATATATTCTGCATCCCCCCCCAAATGAAGCCAAGTTATCATAGATGTGAAACTCATGATGCTAAATGCAATGTCAGTGTTAAAAATCTCAAGGAACAAGTTAACAATTTTATAACAGCAGAACCCAACATTTTCTTGTTCACCTTATGAAAAGTAATCATGCAGAAAGCAGGACTCCTAAAAATACCCACAAGATCATGCCCTTGTCCTCTTCCAAACCCATGGAGACTGGACACAGCTGTCTGCAGCCCCTCTCCAGCTTGACCTCAGTCCTCCCAGCTGGAACTGGACTGGGTGTCCCCCTCAGCATGTTCTCTGGGAGCATCAGTTTCATTTCTTTTTGGAGTGACAGATGGAAGCTGTGTCTCTCTGATGCATATTTCACTGTGAACTGACTGTGCCTCTCTGCCAGGGCACGCATCATTTCCAAGGTTCAATCTCACTTTCCCAGTTTGGCCACGGTGTGGGACGCAGCCAGCCCATGCTGCTCTCCTCACTCCACCCTGCTTCACCTCGCTCCAGACTTCTAAACCAAAAAGTCCTTCGGGAAAGGGTCATTCTGCTACAAATGGTCTCTTTTTTGTTGCAGAAAGGATAATGAAGTTATTGCTTTAAGGGACTTTTCTGTTTTCTTCAAGGAGAAAATACATTTAAGAAGTTTTGATAAATTTCAGTACTAATACATCATCTCCTTTTTTTCTCCCTAAATCATTAAGTCCCACATGTGTATGTGGAGCTTTCAGCTCCTCTTGATCTAAAATTGAACTGTTCTCTTTGTGGAGAAATTATCTTGAAGAGTTACATTAATTTTTGCAATCTCTAAAACCATTTCCTGCTGTGTCACCTAAGTCTCAGATAACTAACTGCCTCTAAGACAGATGTAAACATTAAAAATTAAAGACCTCTTAGTTTGAAAGCCATTAAGGTGAAGAACAATTGTTCTTTGACGACCTGACTAAAGAGAGTCTTTTGGAAAGCCTCCTGTGCGTGTGGCGGGGCACAGCAGCGCAGGGTATAAAAAGCTCCCAATCTTCCTGCCCCCATCTGTGGCAGGGACGGGTGGCAGGTTATGTCTGTGACCCTTTCCAGGTCTAACTGTCCAAGTTCAAAGGTGGAAGTTCCACTTCCTGCCACGAAGCTGGCATGGGCTGGTGGGAACTTAGGGACATACCTTGCCAGTTTTCCCAGCTGTCATACTGTTCTGCATTTTCATGGCTTCAATCACACAAATTTCCTGACCTTCTGCTACCTGGAAAATGAATAAAAATGGACAGAAGTTTGACCAGCATTCTAATTTTGCAACAATGTTGAAGAGTGAAGCCATTAAGAGATTCTTTGTCAAACATGTTGAAATTTGACCAAACAGTAGCAACAACCGCTGGATAAATACTTTGAACCCCAAGTTCATATTTGGAGGACAGCAGAGAAAGACCATCCCCTGGGAATCTGCATCTGCCGTTGCCACAGAGATGTGGCAGGAAGGCATGCTTTCCACTTTTGTGCAATGAATTGGTAAATCTCTACAGATAGAAAGATTGGTGGTTTCCAAGGACTGAGGGAAAAAGAGGAATTGATTGCTGATGGGAACACAGATTCCTTTGAGTGATTAAAATGTTCTTTGCCCTGGCCAGTGTGGCTCAGTGGATCGAGTGCTGGCCTGCGAACCAAAAAATCACTGGCTCGATTCCCTGTCAGGGTACACGCCTGGGTTGCAGGCCAGGCCCCCAGTGGGGACATGCAAGAAGCAACCAATTGATGTTTCTCTCACACATTGATGTTTCTCTCCCCTTCTTTCTCCCTCCTTTCCCCTCTCTCTAAAAATAAATTTTTAAATCTTTAAAAAAATTAAAATGTTCTAAGATTGACTGGTGATGGTTACACAGTTCTGTGAATCGACTCAAACAACTGAAGTATACACTTTAAAGGAATGACTTGTATATGAACTTTATCTCAGTAAAGTTGTTACCAAAAAAAAAAAATGGAGTTTCTATCTTCAGTGCTGGGGAACGGAACAACAGCCAAACATCCGGGCCATGCAGATGACTATCCCAAACCTCCAATGCAGGCAGTGATTTCTGGAGCTGTGCCCGTTCCTTGCAAGGACACTGGGAGCTACCACAGGCATGGGCTCAAGCTTGGTATTCAGATGTTTGCTTATTGTTATGAGTAAAGTCCAGGTGGAGCAGGGTATAAACCCCTTGGGGTTAAACCTGGGCCTTCCACCTAGGATTCAGCTGTGACTAAAAGCCAACCTATTCTTTTCTCTGCCCTTGATGAGTAAGCATGAATGAGCTGGGCTGGATTTTTCTCCTCTCTTTGTGAAAAAGGGCCTCTCCGTCTTTGAAATGGGAGAGTGGAATTTCCTACAGCAACCAGCTATCTGGGGTGCTGGTGGGCATCTGGTGTGGGGCTCCTGGACGCTCACAGCTCTGCGGCTGTGTTTGCCCAGTGTCGCAGAATGCCTGGAGAATGTTCTTTCCTGAAATCCCCAAATGATCTCCAAGTCCCCCTTCCGGCCCCCCGTGGGGCACAAGCTGTCTTGCTGGCAGTCAGGACTGCCTGAGCCCTGTGCATTCCTCCCCGCCACTGATCAGGTGGTGGGCTGCTTTTTCCTGGCACAGAAACATAGGAAGAGAGGGGATGCCAAAGCTTCAGTGCTGGCACCAAGGAGAGACTGTGCTGCAGAGCTGGGCTTGAAGCACTGTGCTTGCTGCCCTTTTTGATTCATTTTCACCTGGCATCTGCATTCCATGGAGATTGAAGAATCAACTCATGAGGGCTCTTCCAAACTTGCTGTTCTTCAAAACACAGAGGGAGAGAAGTGAGGGCAACTCAAAGACAATGAAGATGCCCCAGTCAGGATGTCAACGGCTACTCCCTACAGTCCTCATTTCATAGACCTTTTTTCTCTCTTCAAAGGCTGGCAGGGACCAGGCAAGACAGGGGAAGGGTGAGTTCCCCCACAGTAGCATCTGCCATTTAGCTCCACACGCACAGCCCTGGTGGACCCAGACCAAGGCTTCTGAGATGGAGGCTGAGAGTCAGAGCGGACCTCAGGAAACAGCATCCCAACTGAAGAATTGGGCATTCCAGTAACAGAGCTGGGGCTTTCTGGGAAGTGGATCTGAAATTCAACAATGGGAATTCCATTAAAAAGTTAGTAGTCAGCTCTCCACCTTGGGGCTCTGGTAGCTCTTCACAGAGGGACAAGTGCCCACTCACCTTGGGGCCTGTGAGTACCTGTCTCTCACCCTCCTCAGCTGGCATCTGAGAGCCTGGGCTTGCTCAGAGCCCCAGTCTCCCCATTCCCAGCCCTGTAGGCTTCTCGTGGGTGGGCACAGCCTTTCCCTCTGCAGAGCTGAGCCCATTGCTTGGCATCTGCTAGCCAGAGAGCCTGTCACTGCTGCTTCATAAGAACTTCAAGTAAATAAATTCTCAGTTAATGCAAATATGAAAAAGAAATGAACCAGGAAATTTCTAATGGTCACTGTAAGGGGGCCTGGACCAACCTGACAATAATGGCCTCAGGAAACTAGTGGAAGGACAGCTGGGCCTGGGCCACAGCCTGGATAGGGTAGTAAAGCAAGACAAATTCATGAGGCCCACTGTCTCTGCTCACTGACAACCCTTCTTAGCTGGCTTGGTGTGCTTGCAGCACTGGCGATTTGTGAAGAGTTGACATACTTACAGGTAACTGCAAGTGGCAGATCCCCAGTTATTAATCAGAAAAACAAAACCTGTGATTTAGCCAGAGATAATCAGGAGAGGTGGGAAAGTCCCAAATTTGCAATGCTCCCTTCTCTCTGCTTGTATGACTGGCAATGCGATTAAAAGGACTTCCTAGGAAGTGCTCTGGATCTGAAGTGACCACGGCTCTGCACTGAGTCACTGAATTCTGTTCCCACGGCTTCCTTTGCATTCCCATTTTCTCTCATGCCTGTCTGCTAGTCTCTACTTGCATTATTTAGCTGTACATGAAAATTTAAGTAATTCATATCTCTGCTTACCTACAGCCATCTGTTTTGTAGTCTGTTTTCACTCATTTGTCCCTAAAAGGGAAAAAACTCTTGGAAATTGTTTATTTACTCCACAAAATACTGAGATGTTTTAGTCAGTAGAACTTGATCTAAATTCAAGTTATTTCATTCCTCAAAAATCCAAATCAGGCAAGCAAACATGGTACAAACCATACAGTGAAGAAAGTAGGTGGGCCTGTAACTAGGGGTGTCCTCCCCACCAGGTGGGCCATACCAAGATGGCATCACACGGACCTCTTAGCTCAACATTTGGAAGCCTCCCTGTCCAGAGGTGCCCATTTCATCCCCACTCCCCAAGTTCAGGAAGGTAGTGGCAGCACCTTCTGTCTTTCCCCGTGTGCTTGGAAAGCCGGGCATTAATTGAGGGAGCAGAAAGGGCACTTAAACATCCCGTTTCCACTAGACAGCTCACATGTGAGGGCACTGCTCCTGAAGGATCTGTGTGCACACACTTCTCTAACACTTTTATGACTCATCTGATAGAGACTTAATGATTGTGACAGGATGTCTCCAACGCTGGGCTTACAAAATGGTCACAAGCCTTGCAAGTCTTTTTGATAAATTTAGTCAGCCTGATATACTTCTCCACTCCCTGTCTAATTGGTGTAAAGTTTGGAGGCCTGAATCCTATATCTTTCATCCGGCTTATTGCGTTCTCTCCTTTGACACGGGGTCAAGGTTCACATTCGCATCCGATTATCAGAGTGCACTCATTAAGCGGGAGCCTGCCTTGCCCTAAAATGAGTAAACTGGGGAGAGAACTCAGCCAATTTATTCAGCAGATTTCAGCATGTTTAGAAGCCCTGAATGTCGCCCGGCACTGCTCTGTGCTGAAAGAGGTTCAGACATCTCCAGCTGATGATTAATTGTGAGTGATGGGAAATAAAATCCAGTAAAGCCAGCTGCTTGCTATGGTCGGCAAAATGACTCTAATGGATATAGGCTGCCAATTTTCCAGTTTTACTGGCAAGTCTTCCAAGTGTAATTAAGGGAAGTTATAAATGATATGGAAATCTATCAAGTTCCATTTATTTTCAGAGGACTCTTTCCCCAGAGACTTTTATCTTCAAGCTTATAGTATGCTTTGTTGTGCTAATGATTCAAATCACTTCTTATTCTGATTAAAGCCCCCAGTAGCCTTCTACCAAGTTCCCTTCACTTCTTCCCCAAAGATTAAAAGACACAGAACCTTCTCCTGCACACATTGCTCTTAGAAAACATACTAAGACTGGGACACACTCAGCAACTTGTATCATTCAGACTGCAAATGTGGGAAGAAAGCTCAAAGGAAGTGCAGTAAGTGAAAAAGAAAAGGGGAAAAAAGACTTCCATCAAATATGAAGAGAAGACCCCAAAAGTGCAGACTTGAAAGCTGTGTTCAATACCAGATATTCAGCAGAAGGTGGTGTAGCTCACTAATGTTATTTGATTTGGAATAAAAGCATGAAAATGATGGCAAAGGCCTAAAATTGGAGAAGTAAAGGATGACTGCACAGTATTCCATTTCTCAATTTCATCCTTCAGAGCCGCAAAATGGGGGTGATACAGTTACGGGATGAGATTTACAGTAACAGCTGTGGTCTCCCCACACAAGGGAGGCCCTTTTAATGGGCGAAGGTCTGTTTTGAACAGACGGGGAGTAACAAAACAAGGTTCCCTATTAAGAGTGTGCAGTCATATTTCTGATGAAGAAAATGATTATGGGAGTTGGATTTCCTTTAAGACAGCCCCTCCCCTCTTTTGTTGTCCAAAACCTGGGCCGTTTTTAAAGGTGTTGTCCTTTAAATATAGGCAAGAGGACAGAAATGGCATGGAGGGGTTTTTCCTCCTGTAGCCCACTCTCTAGCAACTATAAAGAATGCACAGGAAACTGTGCCAGTGGCATATGGCTTTCTACTGTGCTAAACATTCATACAAAAGACAGGTTCATCAGTCATTGGAGTATCTGGATAAAAAATTAGCTCCTGATGGATGGTATTTTGAGCTTACCTGCTGCTAGTACATTACCAGAGAAACACAGGTTTTGAAACCCACATGACATTAGAAACTGCAGACCATGAAATACAGCACATGCAGGAGCACATAATGTACGCCAGATTATACAAAATAATAAATAAGCTATTTAAACCCTCTGCCTAAAATTGAGCCTGCTGCAAGGAACCCTGGGTCATTTCTACGCAGGCCAATTAATGCACAGCATCTGCTGTATAGAAGCAGGGCATGAAGCACTTCCGAATGATTTCAGCAATTAAAAGAAAACTGTTTCCTGCCTGTTCAGACAGCAACTGTTTCAATGCAAGAGTGAGCACCAAATCACTGTGTGCAGCTGAAAAATTAAGTCTGCTTTTTGGGGAAGAGGGGTGGGTGGGAGGAAGAATTTTTATGGAAAAAGGAGCCTTCTTTTGTTGTCCTACATTCTGTGTTTTTCTGCCAAATTAGACAGAAGGCTCGGAGGGCTTACCGGCCCGCTGCAGTCTCCCCTTCTGCTGCACTGGGTCCCCCGAAAGCACGGATCAATATCAACCCTGCTGACGACTCCACAAAAGTGAAAATCCTTCAATTACATTTTTAAAGGCAGTTCTACTTAGAACACAGGTGCCTGAATGCACTGCATTTTAAAGCCCTCAGATCTGAAGAAAGACATAGTTAACAGCCACAGGAAAAAAGCCTCCTCGGATTTGGTTAAAAGGCACTGCTAGAATCTGATTGTAATAACTTCCTCTTTCTGAGCTGCTAAGATAGGCTGGTAAATATCCCCTGATATTTCCTGAAGAAGAAATGTGCATTCACGTCCTAACATCTTCATGTAAAGAGGGAGGGAGAAGACACCCTGGGAGACCACAGTATTTAAGCAATAATGGAACGAATCATCATCAAATTACAAAGAAAGAGAAGGCAGGTGACAGAAATGCGGTCAAACCCCTTATCTCTAGTCCAAGGCCTCTTTAATGGGTCTGCGCACTAGCCACCTCACTAGGAGGGCATGAGCAAGGAGAAGAGACACGCTCAACCAGGGCAGATGGCTCTAAGGGACTGCAGGCCCGCGCCTCTCCCCAAGCTCCCTCGTGCTCCCCCCTGTAGTTGCCCCTCTGTAATTGTGCAGTGGGTCTCAAAGCAGGGAACTGAAAGGCTTGGGGAAAGAATACAGACTTGTGGCCAATATTAAACAAGTCTAGTTTTTGTTAAAATTCATTAAAATGAAGAAAAATATTACACTCTACTGCCCTCTAAATTAGCTCACAACTGGAGCCAAAATCTCTAGTTACAAAGAGAACTAGTTAAAATTGGTGTCATTTACAATATCTTTAAGAAATTAGTCTGGATCCACTACCTCTGTGAAGTATACTGCTTTAAAGAATTCAGAAAAATGGTTTTATTTTATTTTATTTTTGTAAAAGGGTGAGAAGGAATATTCTGAATCTTGGTAAGGTTGAGAACTGTCATCTCCAAAAATGTTTGAAACAAAGATACCATCCCCTGTATCTCCAGTGGGTCATTCCTTGAAAATTTAAACCAAATGTCAAACTTGCAGAAGATTTTTCTACATTTAATTTATTGATTAATCTATAAAAATATCTTACCTTACATTGATAATTACCATTAAGTTGTAAAAATACCCAAGTTGTTACCTCCAACAAAAATCACCCCTAGTGCTTAAAAGTAAATGCGACCTGGAAGAGAATGGAAGGCCCAATTCAGGATAGCTGTTACTTCTGAAGGAGGCAGGACGAGAATGCCATTGGAGAAAGGGCAAGTTCACCGTATAAGCAGCGCTTTGTGTTAAAGAAAATGGGAAGCAAATACGGTAACTAAGGTGAGCAGAGAGCATAGGAATACTCATGCTATTCTTTATAACTTTCTATATGTTTGTAATATTTCATAATTTAAAGTTTAAAAATGTTAAATAATGATCATATGAATCTGTACATGCTTTGGAATACAATCTGAGGTTTGGATGTAAAACTGGCACCTTATCAAATAAACTGCTTGAATAACTACTGCTATAAAATATGTAAATTTAATCATTGCAATTATTTCCTGATTGTAAATCAAGGAATCCAAAAGCTGGAAAATCTATCAAACAGCCAGGCCAGGTCTTCTGCCAGGGAAAGATGCTGTTATTGATATTGGGCTGCGTGGGGTACACAAGTCACTGCCAGACAAACACACGTCAGGAGGGCCCAATCCAGCCCTTCTCACCTGGAATACCTAAGTGCAAAGGAGGTTTCAAATCCTGCTCATTCACGAAATGAAAAATAAAGGTCTCTCACCAAGTTCATTTGTAATTTCTCCAAGATCAGCTATAAGCTGAATTGAAAATGGTTTGGGGACAAAGGGATGGTGTGATTATCATGCTCACCCATCTACCTCCATGGGTGTCTTCTCCCTGAAGGAGCACATGCAAGGAGGAAAATAAACCATGGCGAATTCTGAGTTGTACTCCTATTAATGATTCCAAATTTTGTTTTATAGTATCCCCCCTTTTTTGTGTAAATCACTGTTTATGAGAACAATAATCCCAAACACCTAATTACTTGCTACTAAAGGTCAGATCACTAAAAAGCGTATCATCCTTATTTTGCCTCCCTCAAAACACCACAGTCTGTCTTGCTAATAGCGGATGGGCTAAGTGGCAGGAAAAAACAGCAACAGGTACTTACTGTCAATCTATTATTTTACCTGGTCTCACAAACTAATAAGTCACAAAGTAATAATTAAGAAAGAAAGAAATATAAATGGATACACAGTCTGCTTCTGGTTTGTATCTCACTTAATTTTAGATGTAATAAATAACAAATATTTCAGATGACTGAAAAACCTAAACATAACTAGAACAAATCTTAATTAAATGCCATATTAAAATATCCCATTGTGTTGCCTCACTTTTATTTTTATTTTTTGTTTTGTTTCTGATATCAAAATAAGCTCATAATGACTTTATACTTAAAAGTCAAATGAAAATTGCATAACACATTTAGTAGTTCTAAGTATAATGCTGGAAAAAATATATTTAGCCATTATTTTTTTTCAAGAAGATCATAAAAATAAAAGTTACAATGATTAAAACAAGTTATTAAAAATGCTAACTTTGATTACAGAAGTACCCCAGTTCATGATGTGTTAAATATACAGAAAAATAGGTCTTTTTCAAACTGAAGTAAAAATCAGTCATTAAAAATATTTT
>VMDR010013120.1:0-25482 GCA_007922815.1 Macrotus californicus | reverse complement strand
GTGTTTTGTGTTTAAAATTTTAAAATTGGGTGAGCAAAAATTTGGGGCATCTCTTTAAAAAGAATAGAATTGTGTCCCTAGTTTTATTTACTTGGTTTGCAGTTTCAAAAGGTACAACAAAAAAATTATTACTCTATACCCTGATTTGTTTCTAAAGTAATCTAATAGAAACTCATTTGGTAGTAAAGAATCGTGGAGAAAGGGGAAAACAAATTGCGCAAAAATAAAATGTCAGTAGACATTAGGTATAAACCAGCACATAGAGTACCAAAGAGAAATCTTTATTTTTAAAAGATTGTGTTTAATATGTAAACAGCAGCCTGATTGACTGCTGTATAGTCACAACGGTCACAACTTTCATAGGCCTGTCTCGTCTTGCATTTCTGTTTAGGCCAGGAGCATCGTGCTAACACTCGATTCAGTAAAAGCATTCAGGGGGTTGAGATACTAGAATGATTATAACTTTGAATTCCATCTCTGCTTTTAATGTAACTCTAGGCAAGTGAACAGCCCCTCTTCACTTTCTTACTTATAAATCAGAAATAATGGTCAACTTTACATCTCATCACTGGTTTGTAGAAAATAAGGTGGTACAAATTTTAGAGATGTAAGTACATTTCAGATTTAGATGTTTTGATTGAAGTAAATGCTGCATGAAGTACATGTAGCCATCTGTAGACAATTTTAAAATACAAAGCCGGTTATCTTTCCCCCCAGACAATGTTGTCATTTTGCCTCACCCAGGCACTTTATTGATTGGGGGACTTAACAAATTTTTATTTTCAACGACTTTTAGATGAAAGTGCCCTGTAGGACTGCCAAGGGGAGTATATAGTCAAAGCTTTATATCTGAAACAAGATAGACTTGAAGAATACTAAACTCCTAGTCAATTTGAGTGGTCTCCTGTGCGCCTAGGGAAAGCTTAAGTTGAATCACAAAGCTATCAGCTTTCTTAAATGCTAAAGTCTGAACTGTTTAAACTGCTAACCAAAAGGTAAGTTAGGTTCATTGTGCTAAAAATGAAATACTTGTCCTATTGAAGAGCCTTGGGAACTTAGTCTGAAATGGGAAGCTCAGATGAATTTATACCTAATTTTGGTTAGTAAATTTGAAGAATTTTTTTGTGATGACCACATAAAATAATCTCTGCTTAAAAACTTACTGATTCTTCATTGCACTCTACCCCTTTCTCTTCAAAAAAGTAAATTTATATTTTCTGGTTTAAACTAACTTCTGTATCTCTCTACTGTCTTCTGGGTCCTCGGTATGCTTATCAAGGCCTTGGCTGAGCCATTTTCTCCAGAGCTCCAACCTCAGAACACTTTCTGCAGTTCTGTCCATGAAGAGTTTGCAGTTCATTTGTTGCATCTCTAAGGCCATAAGGCCGTCTTTTAAAACTTGGCTCTGGCTCATTCTCTGTGTCCAGCCGGACCTCTGTGATTCTGAAAAGTGCAACCTACTCTCTGTTGGAACATTTCTTAATAGCCCGAAAGTTGGAATCTTGTTGAAACACCTGGTGGTTGGGTGTATGGGTGTTCGTTGTGCTTTCTGTATGCTTGAAAGTGATAATAATTAAAAGTCTTACTTTTTAAGGCAATAACACACTATTTTGCTTTAATTTGGAGTTCTTTATCTCTGAAAATTTCCAATATATTTGTACAGCATTCTTGATCAGCAAGCATTTGGGGTACCCACGAAAGGCCAGGTACTTGTTAGGTAGCCAGGAGAGTTCAGGGAAGCAGAAGACCACAGCAGCTGCTGTCCTCAGGAAGTTCACAAACTAACTTCAAAGTCTCCTGATAATGAAGGACATGTTTCTACTTAACTCTCTACTTGCCTGAAGAAGGAGGAATGCAGGGAAGCAACAAGTAGAGATCTCAGTAAAAGATAAAATAGCCCTGGCTGGTATAGCTCAGTGGATTGAGCACGGGCCTGCAAACCAAAAAGTCACTGGTTCGATTTCCCAGTTGGCATGTGCCTGGGTTGCGGGGCCAGGCCCCCAGTTAGGGGCATGTGAGAGGCAACCACACATTGATGTTTCTTTCCCTCTCCCTTCCTTTCCCTCTCTCTAAAAAAATTTTTTTTAAAGATTAAAAATATAGACCTTCTGAAAGCAAAAGCTGTGAAGAGGAATTTGAGTTTATGGGAAAAAAAATTATTCCTTTTGCTCTGTTAGCAAGATACTACACAGTGAAGTCAGTACAAAACAGCAGAAAGAACAGCACCAGAGACCTACCCTTTGGCAGGTAATAAGAGTTGTACACATAGCTGCATCCCATTGTACCCCATATCCGCACCATAAAGTTTTCCATCATCCTTTGATATTTGGCAATTTAGTGCTCACCTGAAGAACCTTGCTGTGCCATAAGTGTAGGTAAGCCATCGTGTGAATTCTTAGGGCCTCAAAACTCATGCCTTCCTAACCTCTGAGCCAAGAAGCAGAGAAGGCCTTGGTTTCTAGCAGGGGTATGTGCCTGACTCCAGGAAAAGAGCTGGTCGGACAACAAATGCCTCTATTTATATCCTATAATCTGCTGGGCCAGCAACATGCTAATAACCATCTGGGCATGATGAAGTCACAAACTCAGAATGGGAAGATCCCTGCACTAGTGGTCAGAGAAAATCATATACATGAAAGTGTTGGATAAGCCAGAAAGCACTATATAAATTAGTATCCTTGTGGCTGTTACAAGCTGGTTTCATAGTTCATGTCTTTGGACAAATCAACGTGTGCCTGCTCTAAACCTTAGATTCTTCTATAGAATGGAAATAATTTTTACTGACAGGGCTCTTGGAAACATTATTTATGCAAGAATTCCTTATAAACGGAACAAATATAAAGTACTACTCACTCAAAATCTGTTCTACATAGAAACAAGGAGACCCAAGAGTTACGTATTTCAGGGGGAAAGTCTCAGTGGAAGGGATTAGGGAACCTATAGTAGCCACCAGCAGCCATTTATTTACCAGACCAATTTCTCTTATCCATGGGCATACAACTATACTGTATTATTCAGCCTTCCTTGTAGATAGATGTTACTGAGTTCTAGCTAATGGAGTGGTAAGGATGGTAACATCACAAGTCCGAAAAATGCCCCACTACAGTTTTCAGTGCCCTGTTCTGTCCCACCCCCTCTGTTGATGGAGAAACAGCAACTTTGGAAGCCAGGTGTTAACATATAGGAGCTATAAGGTATGAAACCTGGGGCTCTGAAACCATCACTGGCTTGGAGGACAACTAACTACCCACAGATTACAAACATCCATTTTGGACTTTATAGAGGAAGAAAGAAACTGGTTACATTTGGGGCCATTAGTTTGAAACATGAAATTGCCAATTTTTTTGACCTATAAAAATAATATGATTCAACCTAATATTTTTATTTGTTTCAGCAGCTAGTGTAACCTTAATAAATCATCTTAGAAAAAGTTCTCTTTTTTTAAGATTTTATTTCTTTTTAGAGATGGGGAAGGGAGGGAGAAAGAGTGGGAAAGAAACATCACTGTGTGGTTGCCTCTCAAGCGCTCCGTCCTGGGGACCTGGCCCGCAACCCAGACCTGTGCCTTGACTGTCAATCCTTTGGTTAGCTCAATCCACTGAGCTACACCAGTCAATGCAGAAAAACTTTTTAACAACCATGTATTCAAAGGTGAGAAAAGAAATTAGGATTGTTGATCTTGTGGGTCAGATTCTCGGTTTGGCAAAAAAGTTCATTTTGTTTTTTTCCCATAAGATGGCTCTAGCAGTGCTTAGTTGTCTAACTTCATTCAAAACAATTTTGTTACCCTGTATTGTGATAGCTGTCATATCAGCATGCATTAAAAAAAAAAAAAAACAGCCCTGGCTGGTGTGGCTCAGTGGACTGAGTGCTGGACTATGAACCAAAGTGTCACATGTTCAATTCCTGGTTAGGGCACATACCTGGGTTGTGGGCCAGGTTCCCAGTTGGGTGCAAGCGAGAGGCAACCACACATTGATGTTTCTTTCCCTCTCTCCCTCCCTTCCCCTCTCTCTAAAAATAAATTTTTGTGTAGTCATTTTAATATTAAATATGGAAGAAAATATGCAACATTTTTGGCATATTATGCTTTATTATTTCAAGGAAGGTGCCCTGGCTGGTGTAGCTCAGTGGATTGAGCACCAGCCAGAGAACAAAAATGTCCCCAGTTTGATTCCCAGTCAGAGCATATGCCTGGGTTGCAGGCCAGGTCCCTAGTTGGGAGCAGGGACAGAAAACCCATCCATGTATCTCTCATGCACTGATGTTTCTCTCCCTCTCCCTCCCTTTCCTTCTCTCTAAAAAGTAATCTTTTTAAAAAAAGTAGCTGTCACTGATTGAACTTGTCAGAAGTGGTTTGCAAAGTTTCGTGTTAGAGGTTGAAGTTAATAGTGATCAAATCAAACATTGAGAACAATCAATGTTCTACCATGCAGGAGATAGCCAACATACTCAAAATATCCAGATCAATAAAAGTATTGGTGAAAATGAAAAATGTGCCTTATTTTATGGAAGAAACTAAATGGACTTTTTGGCCAACTCAGTAACTTCTTACCATTAGCCCATATTCGAGTGCAAAAATATTTGATTTGTTCCACAAAATGTTGGCCAACATAGTTTTGTTTTGTTTTGTTTTTTTTTAATTTACTGGGGTGACATTGGTTAATAACATTATGTAGGTTTTATGAGGAAAATCCATACTGTTTTCCACAGTGGCTGTACCGGTCTGCATTTCCCCCCAACAGTGTACTAGGGTTCCCTTTTCTCCACAATCTCTCCAGTACTTGTTTGTTGATGTTTATTATGGCCATTCTCACCAGTGTGAAGTGGTATCTCATTGTGGTTTTAATTTGCATCTCTGATGGCTAGTGATGCTGAGCATCCTTTCATCTCTCTCGGCCCTCTGTATGTCCTCAGAGAACTGTCTGTTCAGGTTCTTTGCCTATTTTTTAATTGGGTTGTTTGTCTTCCTGGAATGGAGTTGTGTGAGTTCTTTATATATTTTCCCATACGATTGGTTCTCATTTCATTTTAATGCTATTTACTCTAGCTGTGCAGATTTTTATTTTGATGAAGTTCTATTTGTTTATTCTTTCCTTTATGTCCCTTGCTCTAGAGGACATATCACTGAAAATATTGCTGTGTGAAATATCAGATTTTCCTGCCTATGTTCTGCTCTAGGAATTTTATGGTGGATAAGAAACTTAATATTTCAGTTATACTTAAACATAAGTTATTTATACTTAAATATAAGTCTCTTATCCACCTTGAATATATTTTTGTGTGTGGTGTAAGTTGGTGATCGAGTTTTTTTTTTTTGCGTGTAGCTGTCCAGATCCAACACCATTTGTTGAAGAGGTTATTTTTACTCCATTTTATACTCTGCCCCCTTTGTCGAATATTAATTGACCATAGAGACTTAGGTTTATTTCTAGACTCTCTGTTCTGTTCCATTGGTCTATGTGTCTGGTCTTATGCCAATACCATACAGTTTTGATTATAGTGGCTTTGTAAAGTAGTTTTATATCAGGTATTATGATCCCTTCTACTTTGTTCTTCCTCAAAATTGTTGCGGCTATTTGGGGTCGCTTACAGTTCCATATAAATTTTTGAAATGTTATATATCTGTGTAATATATCATTGGTATTTTAATAGGGATTGCAATTACACTGCTGGGATTAAACACTAAGAATCCTGAAACACCAATTCAAAAGAACCTACACATCCCAATGTTCATAACAACACAACTTATAATAGCCAAGTACTGGAAGCAATGTAAATGCCCATCAGTAAATGAGAGTATCAAAAAACTGGTACATTTACACAATGGAATGCTACACAGCAGAAAGAAAGAAGGAGATCCTACCCTTTGCAACAGCATAGATGGAACTGGAGAGCGTTATGCTAAGTGAAATAAGCCAGGCAGTGAAAGACAAATACCATATGATCTCACCTATAAGTGGAATCTAATCAACAAAACAAGCCAGCAAAATACAACCAGAGACCTTAAAATAAAGAAGAAACTGAGAGTAGCTGGAAAGGAGGGGGTAGAGGGATAATGGAAAATAGGGGAAGGATCATCAAGGAACATGTATAAAGGACACATGGACAAAGCCAAAGGGGATAGGTGTGAGGGTGGGAAGCGGAGATGGAGGGGGGTGTGGTGGGGTTAAAATGGAGACAACTGTACTTGAAAAACAATTTTTAAAAATTGTGTAGGTTTCAGGTGTACAATTGTATAATACATCATCTGTATATTGTATTGTGTGTTCACCACTCCAAGTCAAGTCTTCCATCACCATTTATTCTCCTATGACCATAAACTTGGTACTTCTCCCACCCACTCCCCTTTCTGGTAATCACCATATGGTTGTCTTTTTATGAGTTTGTTTTGTTTTGTCTTTGTTTTGCTTAATCCCTTCACATTTTTCACCCAACACCCCAACCTCCCTCCCTTGTGTCAGCTGTCAGTGTATGAGTCTGTTTCTATTTTGTTAGTTTGTTTTGTTCATTAGATTCCACATAAAAGTGAAATAATATGGTACTTGACTTTCCCTGGCTAATTCACTTAGCATAATACTCTCTAGTTTTAAAAGGTTGGATTCCTTGCTGAATCAAAAATTCTTGTCATGCAGTTAAATATTTTCTCTCAGTCATTTGTTTTTCACCTTCAGAATGAATGTAGCAATGAAGAAACCTAAAACCAAACTAAACAGCCAAAAGAACAAAAATCTTTGTAAATAAAGTTTCCTTTTTTTTTAATTGATTTTGGAGAGAAAGAGAGAAACATTGCTTTGTTGTTCCACTTAATTATACGTCCATTGGTTATTTTTTGTATCAAACCCACAACCTTGGTGTATCGATCAGGACAGTGCTCCAGCCAACTGAGTTACTCGGTGAGGGCCAGAATCTCTTTAATAAACAAAGAACTAAACTGTTAAGTTCTTAAAAGAGAGCCATAGAAAGAAATTTATAATTATGGGGGGTTGAGTTTAAAATACATGAAATTCAGAAAACAGGAAAAGATTGGTAAAGTTAACCACACAGAACTTGGTATGGCAAAAATAGTGTAAAATAGTCAAAATATGACGAGATAAGATTTCCTTAACATATACCGAGGTTAAATTAATGAAAATATATTTTTTAAAAATCCTCACCTGAAGATATGTTTTTATTTTATAAAAATCTAAAATGGAGCTATCCCTGACTGGTGTGGCTTAGTTGGGTATCGTCCTGCAAAAGCTACCACAGTCTGTTTTACTTTAAGCTATGATACCAGCTATTTGTTTTGTTTGTTTTTCTCTGCAGAAATCATGAGGGGTATTTTTTTCACAGCTTTGTGATTCATCACTGTAATCACCAAGCCTTTTCCACTAAAGAACAAAGTAGGAAGTGTAAAGTAGAAATGAATAAATTATTTTAAATTTATCAGTTCCCCACACATGTCCTCCTTAGTCCTCAGTTACTACTAGTCACTGTGCTTGTCACTGTGCTTCAGGCTGAGAAGTCATCCCATGGTTTTGAAGGTATTGTGGGGGTCCAGAGTGAATCCCCAGAATGTGCCACCCTGGTATACACATTATTCCATGCTAAAAACAATTAAAACTCAACAAACTCCTCCCCCTTAGCCACGTAAAGAGACTGAGATAGAAAAACCTGCTTCAGGAAGGGAAATCTAACATATTCACCTTAATACACATGAATAAAGTGTGCCAAACAAGGAGAAGCCAAGCAAAAATACGCTCCTTACATTCCCCTTTGTGTTCCGTTGTTTCTGGGTGGCCCTGCAAGGATTTACCAGCCCTGGTTGGTGTAGCTCAGTAGATTGAGCATGGGCCTGTGAAGCAAAGGGTCACAGGTTCAATTCCCAGTCAGAGCACATGCCTGGGTTGCAGGCCAGGTTCCCAGTGGGGGACACATGAGAGGCAACCACACATTGATGTTTCTCTCCCTCTCTCCCTCCCTTCCCTTCTCTCTAAAAATGAATAAATGAAATCTTGACAAAAAAAGAAAGGGGGGAAGATCTTTAAAAAAAAAGAATTTGTTTACCAAATGTTTGCTATTTCTCATCTACCTGAGAATTGACTACTACACAAAATACACACACCTCATTTGCCTTGCTGGAATTTTCATGTTTATGTGAATTCCCCATGTGCATGAATTAATACTTGATTTTCTCTTGTTAACCTGCTTATGTCATTTGAATTACCTGACCAGGTAGAAGAATTAAAGGGGTGGGGGAAGTTCCCCTGACCCCAGCAGTATTACAGTTCATCCTCATTTTATGGCAGAAGAACCAGAATCACAGAAGAGTTACTGTGACAGAAGAGAACTCCAGCTTCCACCGCTTTAATATATTGGAGAAGCATAATGTGTGAAATGCTGGACTGGAGACCAAAGAATTGTCATGTCTTAACGCAAATGATCTGATTTGATTTAAATGATAGGTAATAATTTCATAAAAGCACTATAATCATTCTCTACTTATAGATCTGCTTTTCTTTTTAATTTTTTCAAGATTTTATTTATTTATTTTTAGAGAGGGGAAAGGAAGGAGAAAGAGAGGGAGAAAAACATCAATGTGTGGTTGTCTCTCACACACCCTGTACTGGGGGCCTATCCCACAACCCAGGTATATACCCTGACTGGGAATCAAACCAGTTACTCCTTGGTTCATAGGCCTGCGCTCAACCCACTGAGCCACACCAACCAGGACTGCTTTACTCTTTCTTATAATCAATCTTCCTTAGCACTTTCCTCCATCTCTCAACAGTTCCTAAGATGGGGTTTTCTTTCCCAAATCACAGATGCTTTCTCACCCTGTGAAATCTAGAGACAGGCTAGCCATAGCTTTACTGCAATTGTATTCTTCTGAAGGAAATCCTTTTTTTAACCTCCAGGACTATAAGGCTCCAAACTAAAAAAGTGGGGTGGGCAGTAGGGTTGGCATCCTGCCAGGTAATTAATTGCCTTCTTTTCCCTTTAGCCATCTGCAGGCGACTCCCAAGGGTGAAACCACAGCCTCCCGGGGCTGAAGACAGACTTTCAGGGATCCGGGGAGGTTTGAGACCAGTCGTTTCTCCTCTACACAAACAGGACCTCTTTTAAACCACAGCCTAGTCTAACTTTAATGCCTTCCAACAAGAGAAATCATATGAACAGTTAATCCCATATCCCAGGGTTAAAAACAGTACAATTTCATTTAAGCTTTCCATCCAAACCAGTCTGGCAAATTTTTCCTGCAAAGGACCAGTAAATATTTTAGACTTTACAGAAAAGAAGATCTCTAATGCAACTACTTAACTCTGCCATCGTAGTGCAAAAGCAGCCATAGACAAATAAGCATGGTTGTGCTCCAATAAAACTTTATTTCTGGACACTGAAATTTAAATGTCATGTAATTTCCACATGTCACATAAAATAATCTTTTCTTTTTCTCCTGCCATGTAAACATGGAAAAAAACAACACTGGCCGGGTGACTCAGTTGGCAGGAGCATCTTCTTGTGCACAAAAAGGTTGCAGGTTTGATTCCTGGTCAAACAACATACCTAGGTTGCAGGTGTGCTCCCCAGTCAGGGTGCATACAGGAGGCAACCAATCAATATCTCTCTCTCAAAAAATCAGAATTAAAAAAATAATAAAGGAAAAAACATTCTTAGCTTTTGGTCTGTACAAAACAGCTGACTATAGTTTTGTTGACTTGATCTAAACCACTGATTTCAAACTGCTTTGACAAGTCCTCTGAGGGGATAAAGAGCTGGCAAATGTAGGCAATCCCCACTCAGGCTCCAATAGGTACCATTCCCTTTTTTTCTTTTTCATAAATATATTGGGCTCCCAGGTTCTTTTTCATAGAAAGGAAAGGTTCCATAGTCAAAAGTGTAAAAGTTGCTGATCTAATCAGAATCCCTTTTTCTGCAACTGTAGACCTTTTTAAAAATGTTTTTATTTTGTTGATTTTTTCTTTATTTTTATTGTTGACACTATTACAGATGTATGATCTTTCCTCAGTGGAGATGGAAAATAGTGTGTTATCTAGTTCATTTTAAGGTTAAATAAGCTGTGTCCTTTCCTATACTTCATAAGTCAGTTACATTATTCCATACCTTCACTTTGTCCTTGTGACCTTTCTCTCCAAATTCTCAAATATACTAAAAAATTCCACAAAGTGCCCCGGCTGGTATGGCTCAATGGATTGAGTACCAGCCTGTGAACCAAAGGGTTACCAGTTTGATTCCCAGTCAGGGCACATGCCTGGATTGCAGGCCAGGTCCCCAGTAGGGGGTATGGGAGAGGCAACCACACATTGATGTTCCCCTCTCTCCTTCCCTTCTCTCTCTAAAAATAAATAAATAAAATATTTTTTAAAAAGATATTTTTAAAAATTCCACACAGTGAAATAATACATCAGAGGAAAGAGCACTTTCTGTGTATTCCAGTATATTTTCTTTATTACTCAGGGTAGCCAACAGCACTGTGGCCAGAGGGAAAGTCCACATAGTACTATAATAAAGAAACAAGTGACAAGGCTAAAAGACAGTGTTTGGAATCTGGTCTGAGGAAAAAGAATCCCTCTGTGGTGGGGTTGGTGGAGGGGAGGCGGGGGTTGGGGTGGGGGGGTGGGTCCCGTTCCTGAGGTCAGAATCCAGAAAGATCTTCACTTCACAGGAAGCAAAGTGAGAAGTCAGTAAGAATAAGCAGTTTGGGATAGGTGCACAGGGCAACATGGGTGCCTCAAGATGCTTCCTTCACATACAAATAACAAAAAAATACATAGAAATTCATCATAGAAAAAATTATATGTATACAAAAGAGAATCAAATCACCCATAAGCCTATCACTCAGATATTAAAGACTTGGTCTGTGTCCTTTCAGAACTTTTTCTGTAAACATACAAATTTATGAATTTTATATAATGTACTCAGTATTACCACTTGGATGTCTTGTGGGCAACTCAAATTCACCGTGTGCCAAAAAAAAAAAAAAAATGTCTTCATCTTCTCCAAATCTGCTTTACTGACATCACTGTCCATTTCAAAACCTAGAAGTTCCTGACCCTGCACCTCTCTCACCACCATCCCATGGGCCACCAGCTCTCCTTGGAAGTTCTTGTTGTCTTCCAGAAGTCCAAATAGTCACACTCTGACCCATGCTTTCTAAAACCTAAATCTGATTCCTAAGCAAATATAAAAAATGTTTATTTCAAAAGAGAGTCTTTACATTTGCATAACTAAAAACCAGGCTCCCCAGTGCTGAGTGGGCAGTATTCTGCTAGCTGACATTCTACCTGCTGGACATATGAAAGTTGTCAGGGAAACCAATAAAAGTTGGCACAAGGGTATCTTTGACCCGGATGAAGTCAGGCATCTGTACTTGAGAGTTGAATCTAGAGACTACTACTAAATGCTCCAGAAATAGAATGAATGCAGCCTAGCTCCTGTAAGGGTTCAGAGCAAGCCACTCCAGGATGTCCCTCATCTGAGGGACAGATTATTCTGAGTTAAAGGCAACTGAGTCCCTGCAGGCTCAAGAGAAATTTCTGCTGCCCCAAACTTAACTATCTAGAAAATTTTAAATTAGGAGCCTGGCCCATGGTAAGAGTTAAAATTAGCCCTAGCTGGTATGGCTCAGTGGATTGAGTACCAGCCTGTGAACCAAAGAGTCGCCAGTTCGATTCCCAGTCAGGGCTCATGCCTGGGTTGCAGGCCAGGTCTCAATAGGGGGCACGTGAGAGGCAGCCACACATTGACATTTCTCTTCCTCTCTTTTCTCCCTCCCCTCTAAAAATAAATAAATAAATAAAATCTTTTTAAAAAAATTAGAAATGACTTTTTCTTGGTAGGGCAAATTAATCATTACTGAACATGTGCTATCCCTGTGATGACCATCTGAAGTGCCAAGGTGCTTTCAGAATATCATATACCTCAATTTTCCTGTTTGTCTCTGAATCTCTCATATATGTGGGGTCTCTGCCTCTTTCATTTATGCAGGGTTCCCATACATATATATGTAATTAAATTTGGTGATTTTCTCTTTCTAATCTGTCTCATGCCTGTGTTATTATCAGACCAGCTAAAAGAAGAGAGTAAAGTTTCTCCCCCACACACCCTCCAAAAAGTGTTGGTTATCACAGAGGTGTCAAAATATAAAGATGTGGAGTGAACTCGGTAATTCACAATCTAAGGACAGTTTGGAAGTGGGCAGTCAGTCTCAGTTAACATTCGTGCCCTCTCTTTACAGTCTGAGAGACTCTGGAGCGGGGAGTCATCCCTGGGTGACAGGTACCCTCTCACACTCTGATGTACTAATAACGGGTAATGTTTATTGAGCAAATTACTGTATACCAGGCACAGTGCTAAGAGCTTTGATTTCACGATCTCTTTCTCCTCTCACCACCTCTCCAAAAGAGGCATGTGTGTCAGAAGACGAGAGGAAAGCTTAGAAACTAGACAAAGTAATTTGTCCAAGGCCACATAGCTAGAAAGCACAAGAGCTGGGAATGGAGCCCAGACTATGTGACTTCAGAGTCCTAACTCTTATAGCATTTTGTCCCTGTTGTCTATACCCAAGATTTCACAGTGAAGACCAGGGTCAAAGAGAAGAGGTTTTCTAGCAGGACAACCCTCCACACTCAGAGAAGCTAGGGTCCAGGGATAAACTCCACTCCAAAGATACTGAACTCCCTCAGGCTGAACTTATCCCAAAGCTTCTGTATTTGAACTATGGCCTGAAAAAGACCGAGACATCCATTATAGAATGAGCCAGTCTGGGCTGTTGAAGAGACTCTGGGTGGGGAGCTGGTGCCCCTAGAGAATAAGGTCATAAATCCACCAGTTATCCAATCTCCTGTGTCCACTCATTGCCTTCAGTGCAACTTCATTACCTGCTGTTTGTCTCCTAATTTAACAATCCATTTGCAGAGTTAACAGAAACCTTTAGGATTACAAAAAACACTGCCATCATATATAGCACTCACTTCAACAATGTATTGTCCTTGCAGGCTACCAAATGAGTGAAGATCAGTTGTAGATTTATTCAGCAATTGTTTATTGAGCACTGGGTTTCAGATGCTAGAAAAACAGCGATGACCAAGAAAATCGGAGTCTCTGTTTTCATGGAGCACAGGGGAGAGAGTAAATGGCTCATGGGTAATACATAACAAGGTGTGAAGAATGAAGTGATGGGAAAGGACTAGGAACACAGAGCAAAGAGATTTTCCAATTTAGGGATCAGGAAATGTCTCCTTAAAAGTCTCCTCGAAGAAGTAAATTTTAAGTTAAGACCTGAAGAAATTGGCATTAGCCAAGTGAAAGAGGAGGTAATAGAAGGGTAGCAGCAATCCAGGAAGAGGAGGCTAGCCCTGAGGAGAAGCTGCCAGAGGATGTGAGGTCAGCAGGTGGAAGGGAAATAGGTTCAGGGAGAGGTTTTTGTTGTTGACATTTTTATTTTACAAGACAGAGAAACAAGTGAGGGAAAATATAAACAATTGGTAAATTTTAGTAAAGTGTACATGGAAAATATTACCCACTCCAAAGGAAAGTAACCAATCATATTAGTGCCCTGCTTGTAACTGTAATAGCTTCCCATGACAATAAACTGAATTCTCCTTATTAGTACATACAAGGACCTGACATGGGACCCTGTTTATCTCTCTGGCCTATCTCCTTTCATTCCATTGCTTGATCTTGGCCTTCCAGGGCCTTCCAGTTGAGAGTACTTTAGCTCATTTCTGCCTCAGAGCCTTAGGACTCTTGGCTCCCTCTGTCTGGGATACTCTACCTTTAGCCCACAGGGCTGATTCCTTACGCAGGATGTAGCACATAAATTACTTCCCCAAAGGAGACTTCCTCAGCCACCCTTCTAACATTTCTGTCATCTCTCTACCCAAAATTTGTCCATATCATATCTTATTTATGTTTTTAATCTTTTAAAAAAGATTTTATTTATTTATTTTTAGAGAGAGGGGAAGGGAGGGAAAAAGAGAGGGAAAGAAACATCAATGTGTAGTTGCCTCTTGTGAGCCCCCTAGTGGGTACCTGGCCCGCAACCCAGGCATGTGTCCTGACTGAGAATCAAACCAGTGACCCTTTGGTTTGCAGGCCAGCACTCAATCCACTAAGCCACACTAGCCAGGGCTCATATTTCATTTATTTATTCATGCAGGCATGTCTGCCTCCTCTAGTAGACTGTAAATCCCTAGTAGACTGTAAATCCCTGGGACACAGGATCTATTTCTTCCTGCACTTCACTACATCCTGCACCTCACTACATCCTGCACCTTCCTCATTCAGCATAAGAGGACCTGCTCAATTAATAGTTTTTGAATGAATAAATGAACACACGACAAAGGAAACTGGCCAGAGAGCACATTAGTGAAGGAAGTGGAGCAGTGATGACAATGAGATCTTGGTGTAAAAGTGGGTGTGGGTCCCTGAAGTGTAATGGAGGTCCCTCTTTGAACTGTAAATGGAGAAAGTAGATGTCTATGAAGTACAAAACAATATATGACAAAGAGGGAAAAGAAAGTTTCTATTGTTTTCCTATTTCCCTCCTTCCTTGGAAATTGAAAAAGGAGCTTTCGGGGATTAAGGCATTTGCTTCTACTCATTCTTGGAAACCGTTAAAACTGCATTTGAATCTTTGCCTCACTCCTAAAACATAGAAGCTGGAAAATAGCCCAGGGGAGCCAAAATCCTGACTTTGATTCATAAACATGTTTTGGAAGGAAAGAAGGAAGGAAGGAAGGAAGGAAGGAAGGAAGGAAGGAAGGAAGGAAGGAAGGAAGGAAGGAAGGAAGGAAGGAAAAACTGTAGTTATGACCTAACCATAGTCAAAAAATCTCTTTGACTTCCATTGATTTGGTATTAATGGAAGCCTTTTATCTTCAGAACTTTGTACTTGTGCTGCCAAGCAGAGGAAGAGAAAATGCAGAAAGCTCTGTCTGCATAATCACCCCCCTGCTTGCCCTCCCCAAATTCAGAGCTCCACTAGATGGCTCACCCTGCTGGTTCTCAGAGGCCTCCTGCGGCTAGCATGAGAAATCAGTGGGAGATTGTTCCTTTAGATGTCAAATCCACAGCTTCTACCAAAAAACAGGGACAGATGAGTAAAGCCATAGGCAAGGACAGGCAGGCCCTTATATTGCTTATGTGAACATTCTAATAATTTCCTCATAAATGCTTAGCCTGGAATTTTTAGACCAAATGCTAATATGTTTTACCTTAAAACACAATTTATAGCCCTGGCTGGCGTGGCTCAGTGGGTTGAGCACTGGCCTGAGAACCAAAGGGTTGCTGATTCGATTCCTAGTCTAGGGCACATGCCTGGGTTGCTGGCCAGGTCCCCAGTAGGGGGCACTCGAGAGGCAACCACACATTGATGTTGCTCTCCCTCTTTCTCCCTCCCTTTTCCTCTCTGAAAGTAAAATTAAATACACACACACACACACACACACACACACACACGCACACACACAATTTATCAAATTAAGGGAGTGCCCTGGCTGGTTGGAGTGTTGTTCTGTGAGCTGTGGGTTCAATTCCCAGTCAGGGCACATACCTAGGTTATAGATTCAGTAACTGGTTGGGGCACTTAGGGGAAGCAACCGATCAATGTTTCTATCTCTTTTTCTTCTTCTCTCTCTAAAATCAATAAACATATCCTCAAGTGAAGATTAAAAAAAAATTAAGGGATCTTTTCCAAGAGCATCTCACCCTTATTCTCATGTCTCTTGATCTTTTGGTAGGACCATTTTCAAGGGAGAATAATTTATTTTAAATTGTATTTTGCAATATGTAGCTTCCTCCAAAGAATTACCTTTTCTCCTATTTTCTATAGGAATTTTTTTAAACAAAAGTTTTACTTTTTGAATAACTTTAGATATGCGGAAAAGTTACAAAGATAGTAAGAGTGCCCATAAACCCGTCACCCAATTTCCCTACTGTTAACATCTAAAATGACTATGGTACTTATGTCACAACTAAGGAACCAACACTGGTCCATTACTATTAACTGAATTCCATATTTTATTTGGATTTCACTAGATTCCCCTAATTTTTCCCACTCCAGATTGCATCTAGAATACCATATTAGATTAAATCATCATGTCTCTTTAGGCTCCTCTGGGCTGTGACAGTTGCTCAGATTTTCCTTGGTTTTTGATGACCTTAACAGTTTTGAGGAGTACTGGTCAGATATTTTGTAGAATGTCCCTCAAATTAGGATTGTCTGATTTTTTCCTCCCATTCAGATGGGCATTATGGGTTTGTGAAAAGAACACCTCAGAGGTGAGGTGTCCTTCTCATCATATCAGGGGTAAATAACATTATATAACATCCCTGGTGAAGTTAACCTTCATCACTTTGTTAAAACACAGTTTGCCAGTTTTCTTCTCTATAAAGTTACTATTTCCCCCTTTCTGTAATTTATTCTTAGGAAGCAAATCACTAACTTTAGTCTACTCTCAAAAAGGTGGGGGGTAAATAGAGTGTAGGGGCATGGGGAGTGGAGATTAAGCTCACCTCCTAGAAGAAAGAGTATCTGCATATACTAAATGGAATTTTTCTGACAGGAAGATTTGTTTCTTTTCCCCCATTCATTCACAACTCTAAGTTACAATCCAACACTATGTTATTAATTTTGTTACCCAAATTGTTCCATCTCTGGTTGTCTGGCATTCTTTCAGGTTGGCTCTTAAATCCCTTTGACATGCTCCTGTCCTTATAAAAATGTTAAAACATACAAATAAAGGATAATCACTTATCTTCTGAGGCACTTTATTCTTAACATTGCATATATGGACTCAGCAATCCCCCAGTGAGTCCAGAAGAGATTTCGTTTTAAAAGGTAATATTTTCCTAATCTGATTGTGCTGCTATCATAATTAGTCATAGTTATCTTTAAACTTTTCTTTTTTCTTATTGAAAAATTTACACTAGTAATCTGAGTTCATTGTAGAAAAATTAGAAAATGCAGATAAGAAACAGGAGAAATTACCCATTATTTTATTATTTAATGGTAATTACTATTAATACCTTGCAATACTTGCCCCGACAGGTGTGGCTCAGTGGTTGGAGTGTCATCCTATAGCCAAAGGGTTGCAGGTTCGATTCCCAGTCAAGACATTTACCTAAGTTGCACGTTGATCCCCAGTCTGGCACAGGCACATACAACCCCCAGTCCAGACATGAACGATCCCGGGTACCAGTGCAGATTCCTGGTCTGGGTGTGTGCAAGAGCAGCCAATTGATGCTTTTCTCTTTCTCTTCCTTCCTTCCTTCCTCTCTGTCTCTGAAAAAGCAAATGAAAATATCCTCATGTGAAGATTAAAAAATAAATAAATAAACCCTGGCTGGTGTGGCTCAGTGGATTGAATGCTGGCTTGCAAACAAAAGGGTTGCTGGTTCCATTCCCAGTCAGGGCACATGCCTGGGTTGAGGGCCAGGTCCCCACTGGGGGGCACATGAGTGCAACCATATATTGATGTTTCTCTCCCTCTCTTTCTCCCCCCATCCCCTCTGTCTAAAAATAAATAAATAAAAATTTTAGTAAATAAATAAATAAATAAATAACCTTGCTGTACTATTCTTAAAAAAAATTAAAATATATGTTTATTGATTTTTAGAAAGAGAGGAAGAGGAAAAGAGAGAGAGAGAGAAACATCCACGTGAAAGAGAAAGATCCACCAGTTGCCTCCTATATGCACCCTGACAGGGGATTGAACCTGCAACCTAGTTATGTACCCTGAGTGAGGATTGAACTGGCAAACTTTTGGTGTATGGATGGATGCTCCAACCAACTGAGCAACCCAGCCAGGGTGATACTAACCTTAAGAGCAAGTTCCATCAACATAGCTCACCCTGCCCTGGTTATTCCCAGAGGTCATACCCCACCCAACTTTCAGGCCCACCCAAGCTGTTTCCTGTGCCTTTTCCACAGGAATGGCCTGTCTTGGCTCTTGCTTCAGATTATCTGAAAATCTCTCAAACAAGCAGCACCTGGCCTCAGCGTGCTCCATATCTCTCACTAAGTGGCCCCATTCCTGGTCTAGCAGCAGCTTGCATTGGTCTGCCGCTTGGCCTTGCTTGGTCACCTCCAAGCCCAGCACAAGTAGCAGCCATCTGCCAATCACTTTGTAGCTCATAACGGGTGGCCCCTGGATAGAATATAAGCAACAACTGACCTTAGCCTGCACCTCCCAGAGGCCCCAGAGCCAGGTCACGTAGTGGACAGCTTAAGACCACGTTGAAGCATCACCACTCAACCACCTCCAGAAGTGACACACTCAAGGGGCAGACTCAGTGGGCACCAGAACCCCAATAAAGTAAGTCCTGCTCTGTGGAGTGGGCCCCTGCACAGCTGATCCTCCATGGTGGTCTGAGGAAAGTGGTTGCTGGTTGTAGCCAGTTTATGCAGCTGAATGCCCTGGGGGCAAATCTCTCCCATTGGCATGCCAATAGCAATCACAAAGCTCAGCTACAAAAGGAGAGTGTACACAGCTCACACGGAGGGGCGTACCTCAAGTGCCCAGCTTGGATGATCAGGGAGGCTGTGCCACTGGACACCTGCAGAACACCTACTACATAAGTCCAGTCTACTAAGCCTGGGAGTCATAGCAGCTCTACCTAATACATGGAAACAAGCACAGGGAGGCTGCCAAAATAAGACAAATAAACATGTCCTAAATGAAAGAACAGAACAAAACTCCAGAAAAAGAACTAAACAAAATAGAGACAATGTACTAGATGCAGAGTTCAAAACACTGGTTATAAGGATGCTCAATGAACTTAGTGGGAACTTCAACAGCTTAAAAAAGGACGAGTCAGAAATGAAGGATATTTTAACTGAAATGAAGGATAATTTACAGAGAGACCACGCTGTGTTGCCGCCACCGCTGCCACCTTCATGCCAGCCCCTCGGGTCTCAATAAGGCCAGGGAATGCTCCAGAATGGGAGACAAGACAATTTGAGAGCAGATTGGAACCAGCTTCATTCAATATTACTACCAGTTATTTAATAATGACAGAACCCAATTAGGTGCAATTTACATTGACACATCATGCCTTGCGTGGGAAGGACAGCAATTCCAGGGAAAAGCTGCCACTGTGGAGAAGTTGTTTAGCCTTCCATTCCAGAAAATACAGCACAGCATCACGGCATAGGACTACCTGCCCATGCCAGCCAAATAGCTGCATCATCAGCATGGTTGTGGGCCAGCTTAAGGCCAATGAAGACCCCAACATGGGGTTCCTCCAGATGTTTCTATTAAAGAACATTATTGATGCTTGAGTTTACAGCAATGACATGTTCAGGCTTGCCCTGCACACCTTTGGCTGACCTCCTCCCAGCCAGGCACTCATGCTGTTTCTTTCTCCCTCCTCTCCCCAATAACTATTCATACTCCTCCAGATGCTCCAAATACCGTATGCAAATGAGCAGGGCTGTGGCGGGAGTGGGCACAGTGTGCTGCTGCAACGCTGTGGTATTGTACATGGTGTTTGGACACTAGACTAGTTACATCTGACAGGAGAAGTTTGTGTTGTATCAGCCCAAAGGTTGTCTTTTTTTTTTTAATCTACTGATAAGTTGCTCTACTAACCCAAAGAAGTGAAGGAGAAAGCAGCTGCCTCACCACCGAGATACTGATTTGTTCAGATGTTTCAATGCCTCATGAAACAATAAAACCACAAAAATTTTCTTAACAGAAAAATACAAGCATGATGTACAGAGAATCAACAGTAGAGTAGATGAATCTGAGAATTAAATCAGTGATTTGAAATATAAGGAAGCAAAATACAACCAGACAACAAAAAGAAAAAAGAATCCAAGAAAATGAGGAGAGTGTAAGGAGTTCTGGGACAACCTCAAACACACCAGCATTCATGTTAGGGGAGTGCCTGAAGCAGAAGAGAGAGCCCAAGAAACTGAAAACCTATTTGAAAAAATAATGACAGAAAATTTACCTAACTTGGTAAGAAAACGGGCATATAAGTCCAGGAAGCACAGAAAGTTCCAAACAAGATGAACCCAAAGAGACCCACACCAAGGCACATCATGATTAAAATGCAAAATGTTAAAGACAAAGACAGAATCTTATAAGCAGGAAGAGAAAGACAGTTACTTACAAGAGAGTTCCAATAAGACTGTCAACGGATGTCTCAACAGAAACTTTGGAGGCCAAAAGGGATTGGTAGAAACATTCAAAGTGATGAAAAACAAGGACCTACAACCAAGATTACTTTACCCAGCAAAGCTATCATTTAGAATTGAATGACAGATAAAGAGATTCCCAGAAAGAAAAAGCTAAAGGAGTTCATCATCACCAAATCAGTATTATATGAAATGTTAAAGGGTCTTCTTGTAGAAGAAGAAAAAAATAGAAAATATGAACAAGAAAATGGCAATAAATGCATATCTATTAACAACTGAATCTAAAAAACAAAATAAATGAATAAACAAAACAGAAACAGACTCGTAGATACAGAGAACATTTTGGTGGATGCCAGATGGGAGGGGGATGGAGAGATGGGTGAAAAAGATAAAGGGATTAAGAAGTACAAATTTGTTGTTACAAAATAGACATGGGGATATAAAGTACAGCATAGAGAATATAGTCAATAATATTCTAATAACTATGTATGGTGTCAGATGGATGCAAGATTTATTTGGATGATCACTTAGTAAGTTACATAATGTCCAATCACAGAGGTATATACCTGAAAGTAATATAATATGTATGTCAGCTGTAATTGAAAAAAATTATTTAAAAAAGGATCAAATTAAGGGTGCTAATCAATTAAGACTGATTTAATAATCGTGGAACCCATCCTGGCTGGTGTGGCTCTGTGGATTGAGTGCTGCATGCAAACCATGGGGTTGCCAGTTCAATTCCTGGTTAGGGCACATACTTGGGTTGTGAGCTGGATTCCTGGTGGGGGGCACATGGCAGGCAGCCATACGTTGATGTTTCTCTCCCTCTCTCTCTCCCCTCCCTTCTCTCTAAAAATAGATAAATAAAATCTTTTTAAAAAAGGTGATTTCAAAGTAAAAGAATAATGATACTATTTTATTGTTACAATAGCATCTAAGAATGTTCAAAGCGTTTTTACATCCATTAATTTTTCTTTTTAAAAAAATTTTAAATATATTTTATTGATTACGCTGTTACAGTTGTCCCACCCCGACTCCCACCCACATTGCCCCCACCTTAGTTCATGTCCATGGGTTGTACATACAAGTTCTTTGGCTTCTCCATTTCCCATACTATTCTTAACCTCCCCCTGTCTATTTTGTACCTACTATTTATGCTTCTTATTCCCTGTACCTTTTCCCCTATTCTCCCCCCTCCCACATCCATGAATTCTTCAACCCTAACTATGGTAGTGAGGAATAAAGGCACTAGGCTCAGTAAGAGTGTTTTGATCATGTGCCATAAGATCACTCTTCTAACTCAGCAGCTCCTAACCTTTTTGGCACCAGGGACCGGTTTCATGGAAGACAATTTTTCCACGGACCAGGTTGGGGGTGGGCTGGAGTGGAGATGGTTTCAGTATGATTCAAGCACATTACATTCAAGCTTACCCCAAGCTGTGTGCCCGGTTCCTAACAGGCCCAGACTGGTACTGTTCCATGACCTGGGGGATGGGGACCCTGTCCTAACTGGCAGAATTGGACTAGAATCCAGGCATCTTGACTAGGTCTAGCTTTCTTTTCATTGAACTTGTAGAACAAACCTGGCGCTCAGGATGACATGAAGAGAGACTTTCAGAAGAATCCACAGGAAGAGATATATCCAATAAGAGAAAATTCAAGGCAAAGATTATGAAAAATTATAGTGTTCTAAAAGACAAAAGCCCAAACCATGTAATATTGGATGATTGTTTTAGAATTCCCTTGATTCCCCATCAAGTTGGGTCCTGCACAGACTTTCAGGTTTACTCTTTGTTTATTACTTGGCTTGAGTTACTGAAGTCAGTTGATCACACTGTGCAGCCCAAACACCTGAGGGATGATTTCTTCCCACCTCTGCTTTGTGATGAAAATTTCTCAAGTGAGTGGGTGTTATTTACCAAGAAAGAAGTTCACTAAAAAATGCTTAAGAGGGAGTGATGAGTCCTAGTTTCTTTTTCTCAGGAAACTTTTGAGTAAATAAATAAAAAATTTAGTTAATATTTTAAAAAATTATAACTGATCTGTGTTAAACTCTATATTATTTGACCATTGTTTATTTCCTTTTATTTTATCATAGCATTTCCTTTTCAAGAATTTTTTTAGTTAAATTATTTGGAGGTTGGCTAGAGTAATTCTCTGAGTAATATTGTTCTACAAACTGCACATGGATAGTATACCTTCTGGGTCCTTGAAAGAATGAAGAATACGTGAGAATACTTTCTGTTGCGTGGTATGTGAAGAACAGCTTAGCTGGCCAAAGGATTTTGGATCACAGTAATTTCCCATCAAATTTTGTGGATATTATTTCACTGTCTTTTCGTATTTGGTGTTAAAGAGGAGAAATATGATGATATTTGATTAATTTTCTTTGATATAGGTAGATTTTATTTATTTACTTTTAGAGAGAGGAGCGTGGAGGGAGAAAGAGAGAGAGAAACAGCAATGTATGAGAGATACATTGATCGGTTGCCTCCCGCATTCTCCCAACCAGGGACCTGGCCTGCAACCCAGGTGTGTGCCCTGATCAGGAATCGAACTGGCAACCTTTCAGTTCACAGGCCAGCACTCAACCCACTGAGCTATACCAGCCAGCGCTAATACAATTTTTATTTTCGAGGTCAAAATGCCTTTAGTTATTAAAAAAAAGTTAAGTGCATACTAGATTTGGACCCAGTTGTTCTCTTTTGAAATTGAACACAGACAAATTTCAACAGAACTAGACACAAGGATGCTCATTGGAAATTAGAAACAAATATCTTTCAAAAGGTGATTGTATAAGTAAGTTATTTTCTATTCATAAATGGAAGAGTACACAGCCACTGAAAAGAAATAGTTCTATATGGAAATTTATTCAGGATAAATTAAATGGGAAAAATAAAAAGCAAGTTTCAGGAGAGACTGAGACTAGAGAAGCAAGGCCTAGGCCTAGGACACAATATTAAGGTAGCCTTCACTGTTAGGGTTATAGGAGTGCAGGGTTGGCCCCTGAAAGTAAGTATCTCTTTATATTTTACATTCTAGTTTCTCTTCTCTTTTGCTTTATCCTAATCTCAGCCCTGCAATATGGTATGCATCATATAATCCCATATTGGTAATACTAATTACATATATAAATAAATATATATAATTGTGTAAATTGACATTGAATACAAACATTTTGAAGGCATATACATATATATGTGTATACTTGTATGTAATATATACACATAAGTATATATGTTAGTTATATATATTAATTTTTATGTGTGTGCATGTGTTTTAAAGGGAAAAAATGGAAGAATAGAGGATGGGGAAAAAGTAGGTTTACAATAGTTTATATGAAAAATAATATAATAATTAATAAATAATGATACAAGAATAAACTTTTCTGCTTTGCATACTCACAACTGTAAACCTACTTTTGCCCCATGCTGTATATACCAAACTCCTAGCAGTGTTTTTTTTCTAGGACATTGGAATATGGGGAATTTTCACTTTCAAAATAATATACTTCTGAAATCTTCTGTTAAAAAACAATTAATAGCCAGTCGGACACATGCAGGGGAAGTGGCTTTTTGGAGGGTGGCAGAGGATAGAGCCTGTGGGATTCATGCTTTTTGCAAGATAGAAGTCATGGAAAAAATCTGGAAACTGATGCCCAATTCCATTTCACAAGTGTCAAAAAATATTTCAGCTCTTATACTCTCACAGGTAGAATTAACTGTGTACTGATCACATATGGAAGCATCTCTCTGCTGTTTTTATACTTCAGGTTAAGGCCTAAAAATCTCCAGCTGTGAAAGCAACCCAAGACTATTTTAAACTGTACCTCAACTGTTAATTTCCCATGCCTGGAGAAGTTAATGTCAACTATTATGGGACATTCAATTTGTACAATAAATTCTGACCCTGGGAAAAAAACAATTAACAATTGCATTTTTTTGGTTACAGAAAAAGCAAGAAAGATTTTAAAAAATAACAGCATAACCACACAAAAGAGTTCCACGTGCTGTGTTTTTTTGAATGCTAAGTTGAGCACTTTGCATACCTGTGGTTGGTATCATGTGTGAAGAATGAAACAATGAAAAACTGAATGAGTATTATATGTTTTTGAGACATGCATTTTAAAAATTGTATGACAGCATTGTCTCTGCTAAATTACACTCTTTGCCAAGTAGAAATTCAAGTTACACAAGCAAAAGCCAATTTTAGCTTCTACATGAATAGTGTCTTTCCATATACTATTACCCAGATCTTCTAGATAAAGATCAGATTAGGTGTCTTTCATATGGGAATTTCAAACCAATTTAATTAGTCCTCACAACAATTCTGAAGTGGGTGTATTTTACTCATGTATGTTTTCTATATGAGAAGACTGATAGGCTAAATGATTTCCCAGTATCCCATACTTCATTTTTGTTAGTGAAATGAAATCGCTTCATTGGTCTACCTTTTTTTTTTAAGACTTTATTTATTTTATTTTAGTGAGAGGGGAAGGGAGGGAGAAAGAGAGGGAGAGAAACATTAATTGCTTACCTCTAGCATACCCCCAACTGCCCCCACTGGGGACCTGGCCTGCAATCCAGGCATGTTCCCCTGAAAAGGAATCGAACTGGTAACCTTTTGCTTTGCAGGATGATGCCCAACCCACTTTGCCACACCAGTCAGAGTGGTCTACCCTTTTTTTTAAAAAGAAAGATAAAGTAATTTTTGGGTGGATAAGCCACACTCAAATAACTTCTATTCATATGTCAAATTAAAAAAAAAATTATAAATATTTTTATTTTTTTTTGTATTCTAAACAATCAGGAGTACATTTAATTAACTCTATACTCCAGTAGTTGCTTGGGACAATGTTCCTAAATTAAAATGTCTATTTTAACATATATAGGTAGTTAGAGGTAGAGCTCTGTTGTAGCATCATCAGAGATCTCTCTGGGTATTTCATTAATTACAAGAAAGTACTTACAGATGAAGTAATGTGATTTAGTGAGTAGAAGACCTATTTCTAAAGATAATGGCCTGATTCACTGAAAAAATACAATAAACTCTTGGGAAAGATAGGGTTAAAATACCCTCCATTTGTGCTACTACTGTCCTAACCATGTTATAAGCCTTGTCTCATTTAAACCATAACATGATGAGGTATAGTTTCTATAGTTCCTATAGTTGCACTTTTTGTTTTACAGATAGAGAGCTTGATGAGATTTATTTTACATTCTATAGTGATGTTAAATTGGTAAGAAGTCAGGAAGGATTCTAAGAATCAACTTAATAATGCCAATTTGATCCTGCCATTTACTTCTCATTATTTTTTAATATATTTTATTGAT